>JAVTVY010001072.1:0-35821 GCA_036873755.1 Hanleya hanleyi
GATAGTTGAACTGAGTGTGCTAAAAATAGATCACCAGCTAGCGTGCTATAAAAAGGAAGCGGCCTGGACGTTTCATCAGACACTCTGTCAACCACCAAGATGTTCACTTGCACAACTTGCCAGAAGCTGTTTACTCGTCTAGATAAGTTACGACGCCACGAGGCCTCCATCCACAACGATGCCCGGTATACTTGTATAATCTGCGCACGGTCATACAATCGGAAGGATCATTTACTGCGTCATGAGAGGGTACTCCACGCGGGTGCGACGGTACTATGTAATGATTGTGGTCGACTCTTCAAACGACCCAGTCGGTTTAGACTTAACACCAACGTTTGATGCATGCCCCGTCTCTACGGTTTGGGCGACAACTTTCCACTAAAGGGGGCCGCGGAAGGTCAGACCCAGTGAATGAACCCGGAGAGACGAACGCCACTGGTGATGCGATGACGAAGAGCCTGCCTATACCACGGTCAGGAGGGCCTGGATATCCGAGCCGGACCCCACCGTTACGGTTTTCGAGTCATACGCCTGACAACATCGAACATTTTCTGGACGAGCCGCCGTGTTCCTAGCGATCTCTTACAGGAGCGCCCATCAGTGAGTGACATCATCGGCGCCATTGGTCCATGATACGGCACTGTTTCCACCGTCATCGCCCTATTCAAAATATCTACAATTTCCGACTGACCGACCTCGCCCGTCTACGTAGCTACGTAGAAGCCATCTTCAAAGATCAAACTATGGCCTTCAAATTGAATCTGGCGTTTGGTTATGTGCTGCAGCATAAAGAGACAGTCCAAGTCCGATACTTTTACCCGAGCAGTAACATCCAGGTATTTGACCAACCGTTTACCATCATTAACCGAGTGTCGCTAGAGACGATGCTGGAGAAACTGAACACCGTGGATCCCTTGGAATGGGCCCGGTTGCAACGCCCCAACACCAAGTGGACAGTGGACAGTGGACAGTGTGACCAATGTTACGTTCTTCGTGACCAAGCTGACCGACCAACCCATCGGGTGAATGTATTCACCCAGGCACTGATAGATACCCAGAATGCACAAGCAACTATCTGAGGATATGTTGCCTCAACGGTATCCTGGGCTGCCCGATGATGATTAGAATAAACGGTTCAAAGCGAACATGGCCGAAGATGGAACTCTCTGAAATGAAGAGTTCTGCTTGGACAGAGGCACATCTAACGGACAGGAACGAATATGACAGATGCAAATGGTGGCCTCTGATTGGACAAGTCTTCTTGAATTGTAACACCAAGTGGATAGTGGAGATAATGACCAATGTTGCGTTCTTCGTGGTTAAACTGACCACCACCTCCATCGGATGAAGTATTCACCCATGCACTGATATAGATACTCAGAATGCGCAAAGCAACTATCTGAGGATATGTTTGCCTCAACAATACATCTGGCCTGCCCCGACGATAAGTTAGAATAAACGGTTCAGATGGCACTTTCTGAAATGGAGACTTCTGATTGGACAAAAATTACATCCTTGGACAGGAACGAATATGAAACATGCAAATGGTGGCTTCACAGGTGGATAAGAATCTTCGCTGAATTGTAAAATATACCCAACGCGGCTCCCCCAGCGTGGGTATGATGTAACATTGGGAAAATAAACTATATGAAAAAAAAAACTTCCTTTGTGCCATTTATTTTGTTCTCTCATGTGTCATCTTTGTTGTTGTTGCTGTTGTTGTTCTCTCTCTGGTCTATATCATGGCGTTATGTTAGAGTGTTAAGGTGTAACGACGGGCGTTGACGGGCATCACCGCATTTCGAAGAATTAGTGACAATTCCATGAATATCAGAGCTTCTGAGCTATTTCACCAGGGCGTTGAAGCATTAAGAATGGTGTTGGTGGGCGTTGCTACAAGATGACACCTCACACGGTCCATTTGGACCGCGGATGAATCCATCTCTACACCAAATAACATCCTTCACTGCTAAAAAGGCCCACTTTCGCTACAACGTACTGTGAGCGCGTCTTCCAAAGCCAGGCGTCACAGATGCTCTAATATCCTGAAATCGGGGTCTATACTCAAAAGGAGCTACAAGCATGATGCCCGACGCATTCATAACGCGGATTGGTTCATCTCTACACTTAAATACCTTCCACCACTGCCACCCAAAGGCTCACTTTCAGCTAATACTCCTGCTGAAATGGCGTCGTCGATGACTCACCGGGATGCTCGGACATGCTCCAGTTGAGATGTACCGCCCCGAGGCTACAAAATGACTCACGACGGAACTCAGGATGGATAGTCCCTCTCTACACCAAACTCCCCCCCACGCACCCACAAAATGTCCACTTTCGCTACTGCTCGTACCGATGACGTCATCAATGACGTCACAGATGACGCGGACATCCCTCAAATCGGAATGTACACCCCGAGAACTACAAGATGACACCTTCCGGGACGCATTCGAACCGTGAATAGCCCATCTCGACCCCAAATACCTTCCTTCACTGCCCCAAAATGGCCACTTTACTTACTACAACCAACTGCGCATGCGCAGATTAACGCGACATGCATTCAAAAACACACCATTCTGACTCTGCCCCACACAAGCTTCACTTTGACACCTCACACGACCCATTCGAACCGTGATTAGCTCATCTCTAACCCAAACACACCCCTACATAGCACCCAAAATGCCTGTTTTCTATACTACGGCCAGACTGCGCATGCGCAGACTATTGAACACGGACGAACCATTGGTGTAGTCAAGTGCTCCTCCACGAGAGCTTCAAAATAAGACCTCACTCGACCCCATTGGACCATTAGGGACTCACCTAGACTCCAACATGTCCACCCCGTATGGCCCTATACACCCATAGCCATGCAGTATGGGCCTATGGGCCTACCCAGGCCTCGGTGACTTTTTTCAAAAATTTCACCGATTCGCTCCGGGACAGTTCCTATCATGTTCTAAATGACGAGACGAGTAAAACGAGACCACACAACCCTACCGCAAATGTCGAGAAGTAGGTTTCCCAGTAGGATAAACATTGAACCTATACTCCAGTATGATCTTCTACTCATGAGCTCGGTGACTTTTTCAAAAATTTCACCGATTCGCACGGGGACACTTCCTATCATGTTCTAAATGACGAGACGAGTAAAACGCGACCCCACAACCCTACCGCAAATGCATAGAAGTACGTTTCCCAGAGGACAAACATCGATCCTATACCCTCAGTATGGGACTATATGAGGCTATATCGTACTTTTTCAAAAATTTCACCGATTCGCACGGGGACACTTCCTATCATGTTCTAAATGACGAGACGAGTAAAACGAGACCCCACAACCCTACCGCAAATGTATAGAAGTACGTTTCCCAGGGGGACAAACAGTGATCCTATACCCTCAGTATGGGACTATATGAGGCTATATCGTACTTTTTCAAAAATTTCACCGATTCGCACGGGGACACTTCCTATCATGTTCTAAATGACGAGACGAGTTAAACGAGACCCCACAACCCTACCGCAAATGTAGCAGAAATGCGTTTTCCCCAGGAACAAACATCAGTCCCTATACCCTCAGTATGGGACTATATGAGGCTTTATATAATGCTTTTTCAAAATTTCACCGATTCGCACGGGGACACTTCCTATCATGTTCTAAATGACGAGAGAGTAAAACGAGACCTCACAACCCTGCACAAATGTAGAAGTACGTTTCCCAAGGTTGGTCTATACCTCCCGCCACCCCATATAGGCATTTTCCCGTAATTTAGGATAAAGTCCGTATTCCGTATTTTTTCAGGAAAATTTTTACATACACCCACCCTGGAACTAGGGGAAGATAACTCTGTTGATAGACAAGCCCGTTAAGCCCGGCGACCTATATACCCCTCATACCCCATATAGGCATTTTCCCAGGTTTTTCGATAAAGTCCGTGTTCCGTATTTTTTTTTTTCAGGAAAAATTTTACATGCACCCACCCAGCCATCAAATAACCCTTCACCTAGGCTTCACGTTGATACCTCACTCGACCCCATTCGACCATTAGGGGCTCCCCTAGATGCCAAAACGTCTATTTCCATACACTTGGGCCACCGCGCATGCGCAGAATCACCCTAATTCAACCCCACACCCAGTCCATTAGATGCCCCTTCACCTAAGCTTCACTTTGATACCTCACTCGATCCCATTTGGACCATTAGGGGCTCCCCTGGCCTCCAAAAAGGCTGTTTCATATGCCCTTGGGCCACCGCGCATGCGCAGAAAGGCCGATATGTCAACCCCACACCAGTCCATCAGATGCCCGCTGCGAATGCTTCACTTTGATACCTCACTCGACCCCATTGGACCGGCGGGCGCTAGCTCAAGCGTCTATTTCATACCGGCGGGAGTGCCGCGCATGCGCAGATGCCGATATTTCAGCACAGCCCATCAGATGCTCCTTCACGAATGCTTCACATCGATACCTCATCAAACCCCGACGTTCCATTAGGGGCTTCCCTAGCTCCAAAACGTCTATTTCCCATACCCTTGGGCCTCCGCGCATGCGCGATGCCGATAGTTCAACCCGCGCCCAGCCCATCAGATGACCCTTCATGAATGCTTCACTTTGATGCCCTCACTCCCGACCCATCGGTCAACTAGGGGGCTCCCTAGCTCCAAAACGTCTATTTCCATACCCTTGGGCCACCGCGCATGCGCAGAATGCCGATAGTTCAACCCCACACCCAGCCCATCAGATGCCCCTTCACGAATGCTTCACATCGATACCTCACTCGACCCCATTGGTCCATTAGGGCTCCCCTAGCTCCAAAACGTCTATTTCCATACCCTTCGGCCACCGCGCATGCGCAGAATGCCGATAGTTCAACCCCACACCCAGCCCATTAGATGCCCTTCACATAAGCTTCACTTTGATAGCTCACTCGACCCCATCGGACCCTTAGGGACTTCCCTAGCTCCAACACGGCTATTTTCATACCCTTCGGCCACCGCGCATGCGCAGAAGGCCGATAGTTCAACCCCACACCTAGCCCATTAGATGCCCCTTCACATAAGCTTCACTTTGATACCTCACTCGACCCAATCGGACCATTTTATCTAGGGACTACTTTTTCTCCGCGGAAGCTTTTTCCCGAGACCGAATCACCGCCAACACCACGGCCAAACCGCATCACCGCGCATGAATACATTTTTTTTTTTTTTTTGGCCGGAACTTTTTTTTTTTCTGCCGGAAATATGCACTCATTGACCTTTGGTGTGTGGGTGGGTTCAAAATGGCGGACTGTAAGTAGCCGCCATTTTGAAAAAAAAAATTGCACGGGGTGAGTGGGTGGGCTCAAAATGGCGGCTACTTACAGTCCGCCATTTTGAACCCACCCACACACATATCCACTCAGGCCACGCCCCATTTCGTCTCATCACGCCCCAATACACCCCCAAAACCTCCCCATTTTTTGTTCTGCGCATGCGCAGTGAGGCGCTATCCTATCGTTTTACTCTTTGTATACTACTAAGGCACTCTCAAAAGTAAGATATGGCGTACCGGTACCGAGCATGGTCCGACATGCAGCCCCTACATGCTATTTAATAAACTGATATACATTAAATAGATATCAGTTTATTAAATAGCATGTAGGGGCTGCATCCTACATGTGTTAATGCATGATGTTGTTTTAATATTGATTGTCCGAAGCTGATGCTACTTCTTTCGTGTTCTACATGTAGGCCTACTCTGCCCTGTCTAGGGTGTTCAGTACAATAAATATTGAATTGAATTGAATTGTCGGGCTACCGAGCATACCGGTATTTCAGAAATTCACCAATGTATGTGTTTAAATGTGTATCGGTACATTATTTATTTGGTTTTTAGATTTTAGGCTCACAAGCTCACTAACAGATCCAAATCGAAATTTCTATTGACACGCTCCTCCGTCCGATGCAGCCCGCCCTCTCGATACTGGGTGTGTGTGTGTGTGCGCATCTGGCGTGTCGATCAGAATAGGGTCTCCCGAATACCTCAATAAAATACGACCCGGTCGCCAACTTCCGGTATTTCAGCACATTTTGACATTTGCTTTACAAATGCACTCTGATGTTGTTTAAAGTTTAACGTCTATGCTGACAGCGATCGCATAAATATGTGTGATTCGACATATGCGAGTTGATACATAAGTTTTGTAGAGAAGTACCAAAATATTCAAAGATGTCAAATATTTTTACACCAACTAATCAAAAGCGTTTGACAAATGTGGCAACAGTCCGACTGAAGAAAGGAGGCAAACGGTTTGAGATCGCCTGTTACCCAAATAAGGTCACTTCATGGCGAAGCAAAGTGTTAGTATAGATATATTATATTTTCGTCTCATTTTTATGCAAAATGTTGAGAAAACATGGTAAAAATGTAAAAAAAAAAAAGACAACAACAACAACAATATCTTGAGCCTTGATCAGCCGGAGCTGTAGCTAAATAATATATAGCCCTCCCAAGTATGAGGGCTATAGGTCGGCCCCAGTCACCCCCAGCGAGGGTTTTAGATAATTTTATTACGAATCACCCACCTCTGAAACTTCCGTACATTTAATCTCTATCCCCTCCTGCGCACTATTGTGAAATAGTGACGCATATATCGCCGTCTGAATTTTCCAGTCGAAAACTTCAACTCTCTACGCGCCATGTTGGTGACGTCACGCTATATGTGTATATGGGCCATTTGCAATTGAACATGGCGCGCGAAGTGAAAGTCGTCGACTGGAAAATTCAGACGGCGATATATTCGTTACTATTTCACAATAGTGCTCAAGATTTTAAAATAGTGCGCAGGAGGGGATAGAGATTAGATGTACGACAGTTTCAGAGGTGGGTGATTCGTAATAAAATTATCTAAAACCCTCGCTGGAGGTGACTGGGGCCGATCTATAGCCCTCATACTCGGGAGGGCTATATATTATTTAGCTACCGGAGCTGAGGCTGATTCTCCCAGACAACTCTTGATCAGAACAATAGATCAGCTGTTCCATCCTCTGTTAACCACCCGCGCAACATGGATGCGGATTCCTATGCTAAAGCATTTTCTGGCACCATACTAAAGGAAGGCCGAAAGGAAGGCGGCCTTCCGACCATACTAAAGGAAGGCCGAAAGGAAGGCGGCCTTCCGAAAGGAAGGCGGTGGATAAAAACATATGTTATAAGGCTTGGCGGGGGATAATTTATGCCTAGATGTATTACTTGTGTAAATTTATATCGATTTCATATATTTGTAGTTACCCACAACGTCGTATGGCCACATGAATCTCGGATAATATTTCACGGCCGTCACGGCTAGCGAAAATCAAAATGGCGGCCGGCTGGGAAGGCGGGTGCATCGAAAAACCGGATCATTTCTCAATTTACAAATACGGAAATGAACATTAATATACTTACGGACTAGCGAATGAATTAACAAATATTAAAGTGAACATTACTTGATCAGCGTTTATTCGGTGTTATTTTCATAATGAATTGTTTTAAAATGAATCAGTTAACAATGACAAGAAGTTTTATTTTGGATTGTGAAAATTAAATGCATGTATTGTCCACTTTTAGCGCTCTCAACACTTCTTTTGATATTTCATTAGATACTTTATTTTATTATTGTATTGGCTAACCGCTTTGTTGTTTAGTACTCAAAGATGTCACTAATAGCTAACTTTCCTAACGAATGAGCATAATAAAGATCAAAGTCTGCGTGGATTATATTGTCTCCTATTGTCTATTGTGGCGGCCGGTGATCAAGGACGAGCACGGAGACAATAGTCAACACTCTGTTGTTTGTGAGATTAGTACTAAGCGCATGCACTGTGGCCTATCGAGTCCACAAATGTGCAATCAGTGAAAAAACAAAACAAATAAGCGGTATCATCGAATAAATCAAATGTATAGGCACCTACAATAGCAGGTCTTTGAAGTTTTTATTTATCAAATATATCAATATATCATATCTTTCAAACAAATTCTTTGAGAAAACATCTAATAACTTGCCTGGAGAGTGGCTTTGTCACACCTTTTCCAAAGGAAAGTACTAGCAAAACTAGCTAACTCCCATTTTTGTCCAATTTTACGAATTATAGAATATTGGTAAATTGTTCATGTGGGATGCCGGATTTGTTCAAGAATATGATAGGATGTGATTTCACCAACGTATTTCTAATGTATGGAAACATCAATCATGCGCCGGAGAAATTATCAATGGAGAGGACTGGTATTGCGAGACACATGGGGATTAATTTGTATTATAATTTTCTACAGACACAATTGTACATAACCTTTATTGTTCTTATTATTGTTAATTATTATTATTGTTATTCAATAAAACAGTTGAATGCGAAGCCTTCCTAGTATATTCATTTCCGTATTTGTAAATTGAGAAGCGATCCGGTTTTTCGATGCACCGGCCTTCCCAGCCGGCCGCCATTTTCATTTACGCCAGCCGTGACGGCCATGAAGTATTATCCGAGATTCATGTGGCCATACGACGTTGTGGGTACCTGCAAATATATGAAATCGGTATAAATTTACATAAGTAATACATCTAGGCATAAATTATCCCCCGCCAAACCTTGTAACATATGTTTTTATCCACCGCCTTCCTTTCGGCCTTCCTTTAGTATGAGCCGTTTTTCTTCACAAATTGATTTCTGTATGTCGAAAATTTCTGAAACTTCAGTATGTTTTGTGAACTAGGCATACTCCCATAATATCTGAAGATCGGCCACTGGGAATACATAACTTTTTTTTATTTATGGCAATGTTAATTTTATGGGAGCCGTACCCCAGTTATGGGTGGGAACAGCCATGCTGTCTGTGCGTAATGACATTGGTCCCGTGTTGAAAAGATAGATCCCCAGATTGAATCTAGGACATTTCTATCAGATACTCCCATACAGTGCTTCAGTTACAGTAACCCCTCTAATAATTCAATCCCCCTATAAAAATTCAATCATCCTCCATTTTGGGAAAGAATTCAGTTGGTGATTCTTATAAGTTTGATCCCCATCCCAAAAATCATTGAAATAGCAAAGAAAAAATGGAGTATATGCATGATTTTGACCCAATTTGTCAACTTCCTGTTCTATAAATTTGATCACCCGTTGATTTTATGGTTGGAAATGTATTCAATTTGTGGGACATCCTGTATGGGTGCAAAATCTTCATGCTGTAGGAGAACATGGATTCAACAGGATATGCCTCTGTCCAACATTTTATGTATCTATGTTGACATGTTATGGTGAGGGTCAGTCCAATACATTATGTATGGCTGTAAAGCTACAGGGTTTGCACCCTGCTCTTATACATGCCAAAAATCTCAGAATTGTGGGCTGCATGTGTAGAATATAATAGGCTTATCAAAGTGAATTATTTATTTCTCAGGGAAACTGACATTGATGAAGTTCTTCAAACTCACACAGTTTTCATGAATGTGTCTAAGGGTCAAGTGGCCAAGACAGAAGATCTGAAGAGGGCCTTTGGTATTGAAGACCAGTCGGAGATATGTCTACAGGTACATAATCATAGTTCAATATCAGAGTGAATCTGTTATATTATCCAAAAGAAACATTCTCATGAAATAATAATTGATGTGGTCTGAAACTCAATACAATTGAACCCCGTGGGGCTTCCGGGGATTGACCTGGGATATCGTTGTGCACACCGTAGAATAGGCCTCAGCTTCTCAGACAGCTTGTCGTAAGAGGCGACTAACTGAGGCACCTGTGAGATTCCCGAGTGTGAAAAGGAATAGGACCCCACCCGTGTGGTTCCCGGGTGTGAAAAGGAATAGTACCCAACGTCGTGATATGACTGAAATATAGTTGAAAGCGACGTTAATCATATTGACTCACTCAATACAATTGAGCGAAATGAGCACTTTTTGATGTCCAGTTGAGTCACACCAAAACCTTTTTGCAATGAGAGAGTATTGTTAACTTACCAAACATTGTACTTCTATTATATGAATTGCAGATATTATCCAAGGGAGAGTTACAGGTATCTGAGAAGGAGAGACACACACAGCTAGAGTCTATGTTCAGGGATATCGCCACCATAGTAGCAGACAAATGTGTGAATCCGGAGACAAACCGGCCATATACTGTCACCCTGATAGAGAGAGCCATGAAAGACCTGCATGTCTCGGTTAAACCTACCAAGAGCACTAAACAACAGGCACTGGAGGTGATTAAACAGTTGAAGGAAACTGAAACCATCAAAATACAGAGGGCACAAATGAGGCTTAAAATTGTCTTACCAGGTATGTACATGTATGGTCTTTCTCTAAACATCATTAGTACATGTGCTACAAAATACTGCTATTTTAATATGTTTATAGTGAGTTGTAGTTAAAATGCATGCAGTCATGTTTTATGTACATGTAAATTATTTGTACATTTTTCTTAAATGTGGAATTTCAGCAGTAAAATACATATCGGATATTTTTCATCTTTCAGAGATGATGAAATGATGATGTGAGAAAAACTTGAAATTCAGAAATTGCTCAGAGTTGTCCCCCCTTAGTGTGATTTTACTTAGCAACCAGGAAAATATTTCATGATCATTTTCAACATATGTTTACAAATACTTCAAATCTTTGGAGACACTAAATCTTATAAATATTGTTGATATTTTGTTTCTGCAGCAAGAGATGCAAAAAAGCTGAAGGATAAAGTAAGAAAACTGGCAACTAAAGTAGAGCAAGAAGACTTTGATGAGGACTTTGAAATGGCAAGTACTGAAATTCATTTCATGCTTTCACATGCATTTTTAGCCCACATATTATAAGCATTGTTAAAGGTGAAATGCAAAGGTTGTAATATTTTCTTTTTCTCTTCTTCATGGGCTACTCAATGATGGAAATATCAGCTTCAAGCCCAGCAGATTTCAGAAAGAAAATTTGCATCGCTTATTGTCCCCTGCCACATAAGTGTTATTATCCCCTGCCACATAAGTGTGATTGTCCCCTGCCACATAAGTGTGGTTGTCCCCTGCCACATAAAGTGTGATTTATGGACACATAAAGTGTGATTCATGGATAAAATTTCATAAAATGTAAGGCTGAATAAAATTGGCTTCAATATATTCCATCCTTCAGTTTTTCCATTACACATTTCCTGTCTGACAATAACTCGAGAACTATTGAACCGATGGACTTCAAACTTGGATAGTTTCTGACATAGGTGAGAGGACAATTGGGATTGCTTTTCAGTTGCCTGTGTAATCCAAGATGACAACCATCAGCCATCTTGGATTTTCAGTAGTTGGATCTTCACACATTTCTTATCCGACCGATCAACTTCAAAAGTGGAGAGTGTCTTGACATTAGTGAGAGGATGGTTGGGATTGCTTTTCAGTTACCTGTGTAATCCAACCATCTTGAATTGTCAGCATTTGGAGCTTTACACATTTCTTTTCCAACCAGTAACTCGAGAACTGTTGAACCAATCGACTCCAAACTTGGGAGAGTCTTGACAATGAGTTATGGTTCATTAATGGAGGTGCTTTGCTATTTCTTTAACTTAGGAATTATATTTAATTGATGATACCAAACTATTTTTGACCTGAAGTTGTCAAAGTTATCATAAATGTAAGCTCTTTGGTTCCTTTCTTTGAATCGTAGGAAAATTGATCCATATTTATCATATTTACACCAGTTATCAATAGTTATGAACCTGACCCAATTTAAAGATACAGGGCATAGGCCAGGATATTGTATCAGAGCTCATGCAGTAAATCAGGTGTCAAGGCCCATGTCGCTGCTGTCGGGCAAGATATTACTATCTAAGGATTAACTTGGATTATAGTGCAAATCATCAGTTGTATGTAAACTGATAGTCACTTTATAGCTGAAATACATGTATTGCTGAATGCAATGTCAAATTTAACTTGCTCGCTCACAAACTTGGTCAGTTGCATAAAATGTGTGGATGTGGTTATGCATTTCTCTCAGCTTTGTGGGCTATGTCATCTGTTAATATACCTTGCTCTATCAATGTTACACTGCCAAGTTATTTTTCGCATCAATTGTGTTTCTACTCCAGGTCATTTTGGTGGATCCTGGGTGTTATAGAGAGTTGGATGACCTTGTGAGGTCAGAGACCAAGGGTAAAGGTCAGCTGGAAGTCATAAGCCTCAAGGATGTGGAGGAAGGCGAGGAACGGCTTGAGTGAACGAACCTCTATTAGACTTACCTTGTTCACGAACCTCTTACAGATTTACCTTGTTCACATAGGCCTGGAAAAAAGCTGCTGCGCTAATGTTGGTCCAGAAATAAGTCAGAGCGCCAGATTCGAGATCAGAGATGATGAGTCTTCATTTTAATGTGGTTATTCCACTTCATGTATTGACATTGCTATGCTTTTCAATGCATAGAAAAGCAGTATTTATTGGTGCTATTTTTACTATGGTGATTTGGTATTCATTCATTTCATGTTTTATCTGTTAAGAAATATTGCATGCTACATACAACTGAATAGAATTGTAACTGGTCTCAATTCACCAATTTGCTCCAGCAGATGACAGTGATGTGCCCCTGACATGCCTGCGTTATTTCTTGTCTGCAGGGGAAGAGCTAATCTGGTAGTTCCGAACATGAAAGGGGCAGTAACACGACGTAATATAGCAATACTGTGGTGGGTGAAATACCTGGTGTCAATGTGATAGTTCGAAACAGATACAATGTAAAACTGTCTGGTACATGTACTCTGGTGTCCGCAGGGCAGATTCAACATACTGTGTAAGATGTCTGTGGCACTTGTGTAAGTGTATGTCATATTCAAGATAATGATGTGAATAACACGTATTCGGTACCGTAAGCGCCATTTGGCGTCGCAGATTTGGGCCTCCTCAACCCCATGACGCCATATGGCGCAAATCATAACTGTCGTGGGAAAATAGAACTTTCATATCTAAGCATTGTCAAATGTAATTAAAGGCCTATATGTTTACGAAGCTTATTTTCTCACGTAACAATTTCTGAAATTTGGATTTGACTAACAGAGAAATTATTTCAAGATCGTTGTTTGAAAACGCAGATAAAAAATAAAATCACGAAAATTTCCAAAATGAAGTCGGCCGTATACACCACCGTTGGAATTCTTATTTTCCTGGTCTGTTCAGGAAGAAATATCACGTAAACCATACATATATCGAAAGATAAGATCGCTATCTATCCGATTATATATAAAGCATTTTCGTATTGAATGAAAAATATAACGAAATATAACGAAATAAAACTATAATCCGAGAAGAGATCTGTGAGAACATCGCGCCGTTTCGGCAGACATTTGCAAATGTTCAAATACCTGGAAGAATCATACGATTCCTTGAGAAATCTGACGAATTCACGAGATATTTTCTGTCAAATTTTCTGTCAAGGTACAGGTATATATCCATTGTTGAGAACTCCTACGATCGTATACGTTTGGTAAATTTATTTCCCAAATATTCCGCTATTGTCCGACACCAACTTGTCAGAATTTCCCTCCATCTTTTCTGGTTTGATTTCTCCAAACAAACCCGCGATGAATGAGGCAACCCGATTGGCTCGCCTTGTGACGTAAACGCTCTTATCCAATCCACTTGCCCAAAACAGCGGGCTTATCAGAAAGATCGTTTCGTGAACACTGTTTTCAATCCATCCGATGGTGATTCTACTACGAGAAGAAAGCTGAATGAATGGGCTTTACAATGATACGTCATTCATTGAAATCGGTTCAGGAAAACGGAGCACGGACGCATTGAATCAGACGAGAAAAAAAACACTTCTGCTTCATTATTTTGCGTGTAATATAATCACTATCAACGGAATTTCTACCAGATAAAAACGTTAATTTATAAGTTATATGTGGATGAAATAAATTGAGGAAATTATCATCTTTATCCTGGGAATGGATACTACAATCAGCTATAAATTTTACCAGCCAGAGATTACGTACATCTGAAACCAGACCATGACAATTTCGATGTTATTTTTGTTGAAGCATTTTTTTCAAACAGATAAAAACATGTTTTCATGAAATTTGCATGCATAATTTCATGTATATAATTATAAAAATAACACAAACACAATTTCTGATGATATAAAGTTTCAAATTTTATTCACTTTCATAAACAAAATATTTTTGAAATGAACTTTTGGTCGACAGCTTCTGTGATGGACATTTGTGCACTGCACACATTGAGACTCAGCTGTGGAGCTACTGGAACTGGGGCCAGAAATGACGCTCGGTACTGAATGAGAGGAGAAGAAAACATGAAACGTACTGAATGAAAATGTAAGCAAATATTTTTTGTGATTTTTACTACGCGATTGAATTGGCGTTCAACCTGCGCATCATTCTCTCAAGCGTGCCGCCATTTTGGCTTGGGTCGTCGGAAAATTTATGACCTATTCCAAGGTTCTTAGCGTGACATGTACATGATCAGGTCAGGGGATTTGCAGCATTTCTGTTCTTCATTCAATACATAGTACTGTTCATACGCCCTATGATATGTACTTTTGTTGCTAACATTATGCAAGTTTTGTTGTTAAAAAATAAAACTGAACGTACTTGTAGGCCTACTCGTTTGAAGCAGCAGACATTATAAATTTAGTTGACCTAGATTCTGCATTGAAGATCAACCATTGAAACGCGGAAAACAACGAATTACGTCAATTATACAGTATTTTCGCCTGCATGTTGTCTGATCGTACTAGTCTTGTTTTATATCTGATGATGCTAAACAATAATGATCTTGTGAACTTTGGGATAGGCCTAGGTCATAAATTTTCTGAAGATGTACCATTTTGCCGTCTATCTTTACTTCGGTGGTGGGTACTGAGGTCACAAACGATGATGAACCTGGCCACAAACTTCGAACTTATGGTCTCTTCAAGGAGGAAATTTCTCTATCTGAATACCTAACTACGGTTAAGAATAGGAAACATAAACAAGCCCAGTCGTCCTTGAGGCTTAGTTGTCATCAGCTTGAAATTGAAAGGGCACGTTATAGAAAGGTAAACGGGAAGAGAATTCCTTGTAGTCAGCGTATCTGTCCTTTCTGTCCTCAATCTGTCGAAGATGAGAAACACTTTTTGACCACCTGTCCTATTTACAACACCCAACGTATAATATTGTCTAAGTCCATTAAATTAGTATCTGATGGCCTGTTTGATATTGATCGTTTGAAACAGGCGGATCTTTTTCGCATATTGTTTGACCCTCCTGCCGATTTGGCCCCTGTTATTTGCAAACATATTTTTGTATGCATGGAAGAACGTAAATGGCGATATTCTGGGCTTGGCCTAGCCCTTTCATTGGATTCACTCCCTAGTCAGATCAGATGTGGTCCAACTAGTAATTAATCTCTAAACTTTACCATTGTCTGTCAGTGGTGTGGTCTGCAGTTCCACTGCCGTAAAGGGGTAGCGTGGCCTTATATTACATTGTATCTTATATACTACTGTTCTGTGTTTGTTCAACATTTATCGTTTTGTACACTGTCCAGATTTGGATGTTTTGGTACAATAAATTGAATTGAATTGAATTGACGCCACCCGGGCCTCGCCGCTCTCTAGCGGGGAAGGCGAAAATATAAAGCAGTGTTGAAAACTGGACACTGGGTAATACGACATCAACATACTCGATCAAACACAGCTTCATTTCAGTTTTTATTTTATTTTATTTCGACTGGTAGATCGAAAGATAATCCAGAGATTATTCTGATACAATACCTCTCTTAGCTGTGCTTGTTGCTCCCGCTTCTCCAGCCTGGCAAGTGTGGACAGTCGGTTGGGTTCGAGAGCCTGGCGATGTACAAACTCAGATTCAATACCATATTTGTGTAAACATCTTCTTTGAAACAGCCTGGTAAGAAGTGCATCGAGCACAGTCAGTCTTGAGTTTGCATTTCGGAGTAAAATCCGGCCGACTGACATTATGCTCCCACTGTTTCAGTACATCTGGTTTCAACATTTGGGAACAGATGAAATGTCACGGTCTTTGGAAGGTTTGCATTCCCAGTTCTGTTAGAACAGCCAAACGTCACACACTCCGGCATGATGCCCATGTATTTGCGGAATATTGGCACACTACCACTATCAAATCATAACAGTACCATACAGGGCTCGAAATTACCACAAGCCCGGCAGCCCGTGGCTGATGAATTTAGAACTTGGCTGATTGAATTTAATTCTAAAGCTAGCTAACCAGCCCGACTAGCAGGTTATAATTCAAGAATTTCAGCTTTGTATAATGAAATATACCAGCCTGATGGTCCGGCAAAGTTTTATGGTAAATTTATGCCCTGCCGTATACAAAATATAAACCTGCAGTCCCGAGAGCTTCTCATACTTTTAACGTACAGGGCGGAAGTGAGAATGAGCCCAGCTGACATCACGCAGCGATGCGCACAATATGTTTTTTGCATTTTGGATTGGTTAGAATAGACCGCAAGCCTTTGTAATGGTGGCACTTATGAATCTGTCCACAGGCTCCAGTTTTTTATGTTTCGATATGAATAGATCTGCAGGCAAAAAATATTTGCTTACATTTTTGGATACGGGGGAGATGATCTTTCGTTAAGTGTATACATTAGTCACATATTTTCTTCTCCTTTAAGTTTCCCCCGAACATTTCACTGGTATTCTGTCTCGGGGGGGATTCAAAGGCAGCTTTCTACATTTATAGGTGAAAAATCTGCACTGCCCCTTTTGATGTCGGAGATGACATTAACGACGTCATACTTCGAGCATTCTGCATCATCTGCGGGACGTCGTGGCAATGCAGAGAATGGAACAGTGTTGGCACATTGTTGCATTGTGACAGGGTTTATCGTTCCATTATAACGAAGATTATCTTGAATATGCTGTAAACTACTTGCAAAAGTACCACAGTTACACTTTAATATTCCTGGGCATTACCTTTCATGGTTTTAACTTCACATCATTTTGATCGGATTTATCTTTGCAGATATGCAAACAGTATGCTTGAAGGCACTGTTATTGCTGTTGACTTCAGTCAAGTTTGACAGTTCCCTGTAAGATTCTGTCATGACGGTAGTTTTTTAATCTGAGACCTTAAAGGTGAAATGCAAAGGTTTTTAGATTCTTAATTTTACATTTTATATAGGTTGAATAATTATAAAAAAATATTGTCCTATTTCGCTTGGTTTATTTGAAGTAGTAGGTCTGCCAGAGGCTATTCAAAACTTGGTACCCTATTACCCAGCTGTATTCCGATTTGCAAATCAGTATCGCTCGTCTTTCATTCATTGTGATGCATGTCAGACCAGCCTCTTGAAGACTGAATGTTACAAGTATTGACGTCTGGCCAAGTGGTCTGCTGTAACATAACAAACCGTCCTCAAACAAGAGCAAATAAGCAATGCTGATTTTATTTCTTTAATCAGCCGAGCTTGAAATACCAACTTTGGAGCACTTTTTCAAAGCTACTGGGGGAGAAAAGACTTCAAATAAAACCGAAACATAGAAAGGAAAATATGAAAACCTTTGCATTTCACATTTAATCCACTTTGCTTGCACGAATTTTGATAGGTGATTTCCTGGGACTCCAGTCCTACATAGGTTCATGGATTATAGAAATAGACTTCCGGGTTATACATGTGCATTAAATATATGTATGTTAAGTATGACTCAAAAACTGAGAAGTTTGTCTATTTCTGCATTCTTGTTCCTGGTCAAGCCCCCATATCAACTTTGCTTCCACGTTGAATGGAAAGTGAGCATGATGTTTTATACTGGAGAGCAATAAACTTTGTTCATTCAAGTCAACAAGTGCCTACATTGTTCCGTGCTAATTTGTTAAAAATATAAAAAGTTAGCTCACCATAAAAATCTGTTTATCTCATTTATAGTCTGTCTAATAAGCATTTAGATAGTTTAGATATGATTAGACAAATATTCCTTACTTTTAGCTGGTGAGAATATCCTTATAATGCATTGCTAAAATCTCCTTAGCAAATGTGTACATTGTATGGAAGTGAATACAAATTGCACAATCACTGTTCTGACCTACATATTTTTGGCAATGTAATTATTGGAAGTATAGGTATTTAGATGTCAGATCTACATGATCACATTTTGTCCAAACAGGTGAAGAAAATTATTGAAATGTACATGTAGAAAACCTATCATTCAGAAAATGTCAACTGTCCTTTGTCCATCTTGTAGGACAGCTTGATTCGGGTGCACAGTGCGTGCAATAGGTCTTAGTTCAATGGTTCCTGACATGTAGTCGGCTATTGTATTTGCAGGGGCGTCGGAAGCAAATTCGAAGTGGTACGGCATTACAAGGTGATGCGGGCGAAAGCAATTCTTGATTGGGGGCTACTATCGTAGCACTTTAGACAAGGGTCCAGCGCCCACCTACATGTAGGCCTCGGGGTCCTGGAAATTTTTTAATTTTCTGTTTTTTTGGGGGTTTCCTTCTTTCTTCCTTCCCTTTTTTCTTCCTTTCGTATTTTTCGCTTTCGCTTGGCTGCTGTATCGCTTCCGACGCCCTTGATTTGTTTTACATGACTGAAACACCCCAAATGTTGCCACCACAAGGTGAACTTCTGCCCAAGATTAAATGAACACTTGTATGCTGCGTCACTGCCACAATGTTTAGATATTAACCAGAAAGGAATATAATTCCACTTCATGGTCACTGTATATGCAGCAAAATATTTGTATTTCAAAATTATGGCCCTTTGCCAGATATTCTAACCTGTAACCCGTTCGGAACCTTAATATCTTAAATATTGATATTAATTGTTTTATAAAGATTTTGTGAATTTCTTAACTGTCGACACCATTGCATGTATTGTATATCAATGTTCATGTGAATATTTCTATACATTTTGTGGTACTTGATAAAAGCCCATCATGTAAAATTGTTTGTTTGTGTTTATTTTAAACAAATAAAATTCCTAAAATAGCAGAATGGGAGTGTCAGAGTGGATGGGTGTGCTGGAAAAGTTGTGCCGGCCACAAGTTTACGATCATTTGCTGTGTAGCTGACATTTCGTTAGAGAAAATTCCGTCTTTTCAAAGCTAATGACTTTTCTGATCATTATCCATAATGATTAATTTGGGTCAATTTAATTGACCACTTGCCTAACAATGCAAAATGCATTCAGGCATGCGCTCGGATGGCAATGAGTGCACAGTGACGCTCTGACACAATTTTAATTACTGAAGCTTTTAGTGTTACAAACATTTAATCACCTCCGCTTCAGAACATTCAACAAATGAAAAATAACAACCAATTCTAGGTGTCATGATAGTTTACTGGAAAACACATATTTGCAGACAGATATATTGAGGATGTAGAATACCAATAACAGTTTCATTCATATTTACACAGTTTACATATATCTGCCATGGAGACGTACATAAGGCATGTGGTAAATCTAATAATTCAATCACCCTATTAAAATTCAATCACTCACAATTTTGTGAGCAAAATTCAATCAGTTCTAGTAATTTTGATCACCCTCTGAAACCACTAATATAACAAGGAAATAATGGATTATCTACATGATTTTGGACCATTGTCAACTTCCTGTTCAAATAAATCGACTCATCACCTGATTTTGATGGTGGAAATTTCCCTTCCTGTGACCCAATTACTAGAGGATTTACCATACCCATGTAAAATTATGATACATTGTGAGTCCTTGGAGGCCAGATGATGGTAGATAAATTTGAGGTTGGGTGAAGATTCAGGAGAAGAAAAATGTGTCAAGTTGATCAGTTATCATTTACAGCAACACCTGTTACAATCTGTCATCAGATAATTGAAATATGAAAAGTTGGACTGGTTCCCAGTCTGACAAAATAGGCAGTCAAAGTTTTGTGTCAATATTGGACAATATCACCCTGTCTGCACTACACCGAATCGATAAGATCTACTTGCAGGGGTCCCAGTCCTCCTATATTTTCCTATTTTTTTATAGGATCCTATAAATCTCCTATTTTTTGGAAAAAATTCCTATATTTCCTATTTTTTCCCCCATATTGCTACAAAAAATACATGTCACATATTTACGCGCACTGTTGGTAACAGATATTTCCCAGACGGGTGATTTTCGCATTCTTCATTCATCTACCATCTTGTATGCTGGCAGTCTTCGAAGGTGGATGATGTCAATGTTCTGATGACTGGAAATGGCAAGTATATTTGCTTTATACTATTGGCTACTTGATATTTCAAAGAACTTATAACTTGAAACTCAAATTGTTGGATAAATATACGATTCATCATAGTTGAACATTCAGGTAAAGTGTCCTGTTCAGAAGAACTTACTTATAATACATGCAGGAAAAGGTTCAACTTTGCTCGAAACTTCAATATGAATTGACTAAATATTAACAATTATTGTATAATATTTTGTGTTGCATGCTATGCTTTCTTTCACTGAGTTCAGTTCAAATTTATTATTAATTCATTGACAGTCACATTTTGTTAGTTCTTTTAACTAATGACCACTGTTATTTTGTTATTGCATTATTATTCATTTCACTGAATCAAAAACACAACTGGGGAAGGAGGCGGGGATGAAGGGAGTGAGTGGGGTACCGGTGGGGGATGGAGATTGTGGATAGGCAGGCCTTATATTTGCAGATCTGAAGCAGTCTGTGCCTTCATCCATTGAATGTGCGTGCCAAGGATTCCATGCCATCTTCATAACTATATCTTGTATGTATGCAGGTTTTACCCACCCTTTCCTCTTTTCAGATATAATCTGAAGAAAACTGGTAAGACCATCATGTTGAATTTACCGTTTTTTGTCATTTTCATCGCATGTGTGCGTGTTCAGCATTACAATTTTCTTGACAGTTCTCTCTTACTTAGAGCTTTTATAATTTGATGTATATTAAATCAACTAACCAATGTATATGTCCTCTTTCAGACAGGCCAGCTTCATAATGCCGGGTGGGAGAACCCGATTCAACCCATTTTGGCTAAAAAGTGGACATGGGTGCAAGCTTTCTGATTGGTGTCAGCCAAGCAAAACTTCTGTTCATTCTGCATTTTGCTCTCTCTGCAATTCCGAAGTTCGATGTGATAACCAGGGTCTTCAACAACTTGTGCAACATTCTAAATGTAAAGGTCACCAGAAGCGAGACAAAGAAATACTAGGTGGTTCCCAGATGACACTGGCGTTTGCTCGATCGACAACTTCTTCTGCTTCTGCTTCAAGTTCAACGTCCTTTCCTGAATCAAGCCAAGGAAGCCAAGGGTCATTAGTTTGTTTGTCACGCAAGGATGTGACAACAAAGGCGGAACTGATCTGGACATTGAAAGTGATTAATTCACATTTCAGTTACTCCTCTTGCGATGGTCTCAAAGATGTACTTATGGCACAGGATCTAACTCTTGAGCCCAGATATACATAGTATCAAGGCAAGAGGAGGAACGTTTTTGTAGATCTCTTTTCAATCAGACTTGTTGAAGTAACAACTTACTATGTCTGGTGTAATATCATCCCCATTAAAAATTTGGGTGGATAGGGTGGCTGAAGGGGAGGAGGAGGCCACAATTGAATGTAAATAGGTATGTCAAGCAGAAATAAAGTGAAAATTTAAGCTGTATCTCCTATATTTCCTATTTTTTCATGTTAAAAATTCCTATAAAACTCCTATTTTTTATGAAAAAAAATCCTATTTTTCCTATATTTTTTTTATCAAACTTGGCTGGGACCCCTGTACTTGTGAATAACTACACATCTGGTGTGAATTAGATAGGTTTGGCCAGAATCATGCCAGGATGTTCTGGTCACATCACTGGATGGACTGAACATGCTGAAAGAAAAGATGTTTTACCTTTATGGATCAAGGTCACTCTTCTTCCATAGCGATATCCTGATCAAAGAGGCAAGTATGGTGTATTTGAGTAGTGTATAGCTGTGCTATTTTTGACATTTTTTAGAGGCTATTCCCATGTGGTTTCCAAGATAATGGACCTTTTGGGATGAAACTTGGAATCAGGCATCTGCTACTCTGACCTGATCTTTGACATATTTTGTTTGTTTATCATTGCTTTCATCTGCACATTCAGAGCATCGATAGATCAACAGGATTAAGTCAACAGTCCTGTTTTCGATATTTCAGAATCAAATGGCATTTTTTTTTTTCCAACTGCAGCTACAATTGATCAGTTTAGTCATCAACAAATTATTGATTTCATTGGCATATGTTTATGAAGTTGAAATCATATATATTGTGAGGATATTTTGGGTACCCCAATGGTGACAAACACACCAGTGTCATTGAAAATGCATGGAGGGCAGGGGCACCCTTGTTGCAAATTTCTCATGCATTTGAGTCTTGTAGTGCCAAATAGAATTGAAGAGGCTTATCTCTTTGATAAACACAGGGTATTTTACACACATTTGTGTGCTCAGAAAATTGAGTGTAGAAAAAAAAAAGTTCTAGATGGCTGAAATTTTTAACACTGATGAGTTTGATCTTCCTTTTCAAACAAGTGTAAAATTGTCCACATCCAGGAGTGCTGGACCTATAATGGCATTAACAAAATAGCACTCATTCAAAGTAGTATTGTAGTCCTTATCATTCAAGATATCACTTTTGCTTCCTTGAATGAACATACTTTGACCCAGTGAAATTTCATAAAATAGTTCATAGATCATTGCGGGTTTGCGACTAATGCCTATAATGCCTGCCTTGTCATGCTTGTCGCATTTAATATCTCAAACTTACTGGATATGGTATGTTGAACAGCTGCACTTTTAACTATAAGACCATAGTAATTATTTACAAAACTGTGCATATTAAGGATTCCTGTTACTCTCAGTTACTCATCTTTCAGATGAAGCAGTGGTGTAAATTTGGTAAGCCTAGGTT
Source organism: Hanleya hanleyi (assembly GCA_036873755.1). Taxonomy (NCBI): domain Eukaryota; kingdom Metazoa; phylum Mollusca; class Polyplacophora; order Lepidopleurida; family Hanleyidae; genus Hanleya; species Hanleya hanleyi. Next base: position 22,879 of record JAVTVY010001072.1, read on the forward strand.
TAAATTTGGGAAAACCTAGGTTTAAGTCTTCAGGAAATAGCACATTCTAGACTTCGGATAAACAGATAAATGGACTGTTGACAAATTCCTTGCCTCTTCAGTTATATGGAATGTCCATTCTGGAGGACATACTTGGTGTATGGTAAACTACTACTTCCATCACACTATTAATATTCAATTATCTCCAAATCTTGGCTAAACTTTTGACCATTCACTCTAATAAATTCAATCATCCTTCAATTAGAACAATGATGTTATGTTTTGTACCATTTCTCCAATGTCCGTTTCTGATCATTTGATTCCCCATGAATGGAAATACAGCTCCTGTGATTGGATTATCAGAGAGTTTATCTATGTTATCCAGTTAGTTTCAGCACATTCATGACCAGAATGGGCACATAAATATACTACTGAGAAAGTAATAAAAGCTAAATAAAAATGTCCATGTGTACAATGATGTGATGTGGAGATATGCTGATTCAATTTTACAATATATACATGATTATATAAATGTATATTATTATTTCCCTGAATGCCATTTATATAAAACATTTGAAACAAAATGATATAAAGTTTAGTATAAATAGAATTTGTTATGATGAGAGGTGGTGTTGGAAGATTTCAGGCATTGTAAATGTTCTATCAAAATGAGGATGCAGAGCAACCCCAGTCCCACCAACACTTGTTTCCCAGCAGTCAAACCCCTTGGACTGAAGTTCTGTTTTCACATTCTGGATAGTCACGTCTGAAGTACCTGCAAAAAAAAAACAATTATTAGGTTCATTACTTCAAGCAGAGAGCAGTAATGTTAACACACCATCCTCCATGACTGTGTCCATTCTTATAGCTTTGTACTGAAAGTCATCTTGAATTTGGCCACCCGCATATGTTAATTTATCTCGTCAACTGCAATTTAACAAAGTTCAACTGAACACCTGTGAGGTGTCAAACACAGTTGCTTTGACCAATATGAAAATGCATTGTGAATTACCACATTTTAGCATCCTTCTATCCCATTTGTTTGAATTTCCTAATGAATGTTTGATTTTGCATACACCAATCAAAATGAAGACATTGAAGTTGCGATCTTTTGACTAAATTGCTGGACTTGTGCCAACTGGTGGGTCATCTGGGAATTTGAAACCACTTCCTTGGTCTCTATTTCTCAAATAATCAATGTATCATCAAAGGGTAAATCTGCCAATGAGACAGCTGTCATTCCAGTCTCCCAAAATATGATCATCCAACCAGAAACAGGCTACAGTGAAATATGTCTGAACAAGTCCACATATATACCAAACTATTTAACAGTTTTGACAGATAATGTTTTTCTAAGGCTAAATCCATGGAATATGGAACTGATGGACCATGGTACTGGTCAATAATTACGGGTGTGTCTATTTATTCAGGGGCAAGTTTAGACAAGATCCATGGTGATAATAGTAGGGTTACCTGGTCTCAGTATAGAGAGGGCACATCCCCCTCCCCCTGCTCCGGTCAGTTTAGAGTGAACCCCATGTTTCCTTGTTGTTTCTACCACAGCCTCCAGAGATGGGTGACTGACACCGATCAGTCGGAGCAGGTTGTGATTGATATCAATCAATTCCTACAACACAATCACAGTCGGTATATACCCCAAACAGAATATTTGCTATTCATGAACAGTATTCCATTTTCACATGTACTTCCCAACTTTTAATTGCCACTCAAGATGTTAATCCAGCCGGAACAAAACGATAGTAATTTTGATTTCCATGGTACGCCATAATGCATTGTACCTTAGTGTGGATTGATGAGTTGACACAGTGTAAACCTCTTAATTGTTTACCATAATCTAGGGAATTGTATGCATTTATCCCGACTACCCCTCTAACCAGACAGGATTTGTCATTTCAAAGCCAATTAAATAAGCAGAATTTTCGATAAAGCAGTATGCACTTAACAATAGATATGGTGTCATGGAAACACTGCAATAAATTGTAAAAACAGAAATTCCAAGAAATTCAAAATTTGAGCTTGAGAGAGAAACCTTAGTGAATGTAATGCAAGTATGCTTCGGCATTATGCTATGATACTGTCATTAGATCCAATTGTTGTACAGTGTCACAATGCGATGTTGCAGCAGTAATGTATCAGAATGTGTCAAAGTTGTACCCGAAGTGATTCTTTTATAAATTTGAATTGACCAAGTGTTTTAAACTGGAAGGTGATTATAACCCCTTAGACATACCTCCACAGTATCATAATCCTCCATCTGTGCATTATCTGCCATCTTACTGTAGACATCTATGCTCTTCTGAGAGACAGCTTCCATTGCCTCCAACACAGGGCCAAACACCTCTGTATACTGAATACATGTACATAACTTCAAATTAGGAACACTAAAAGCATATCTACACAGTATCTATCAGGCAAATAAATGCAAAAATGATTATTTCTTAAGAAATGACTAGTACTGCTAGGTATCAATGAGGCTGAAGTACCGGTAACCTAAATGTTGTACCGCATATAATCTATAGCTGAGGCCTATATTGGACATGCTTGGATTGTCAAGTTGTACTTGTCATGGTATTTACATGTATGGGTGATAAAGTTCTTACTCACCTTGTCATGAAGGGTCCTCACTCCTGCCACCAGAATTTTTGTGCTCCGTGGAACCTTAGTATTTGTCAGTAACACCTGTAACTTGGGCATCTTCTTTATGGCAATAATTTTACCACTTTGAAATCTCAGAGCTCCACCTGAAATTCATCAAGGTAAATGTAAAATGGCTCTGATTGTCATTTGTGTAATGAACAATCCAAATGTACATGCACTTTGCATTTTTGAAATATATGCATTCAACAGATTAATTGGAATGGGGACCGATGCCTCTCTTTTCAACATAATAATTTCATTTAAACTCTTTACATAAATTTGCACTGTTATACAAAGCAGAAAAATAACATCAAACCTGAGGTCACCCTATCAGCTTATGGATGCCCATCAACATTGGGTAACCCTTGCCTCAGTTTAACACAGAAATCATATGGAAATGCATTATAACTATAAAATTGAACTTTTAGATAAAACCCAGTGTAGATTTTTAATCAAATTTTTAGATGACATATACATCACCCCATTTCATCTGAAGATTATCAATCTAAATAGGATCACTGAATTAATTTTCTTTCTAATTTGACAGTTTCCTATCTATTCCCATGTTATTCCTATTGAACAAATGAGTCAAACTGAATAAACTTTGCATATTTATTTGATAAAGAAAACATTCGCAGAAATACAACATGAAACCTGAAGCCAAATGAGCAATCCCTACAAACATGCAGTTTGTGAACACTGCCCTTGAACTCAAAAAGACATCCATTATCACTTGTTCAAGAGAAAATCGTGGTTTACATTGTGTTAGCACACCACAAGGGTTCCACTGTAGAAAAATGTACAGAAAAATCTAGATCAAAACTATCATAGTTTTTACGTTTTCTACTTATCAGCGCCCAGCTACCCACAGCAGAAAATTTAGGGTTGGACACTGAGTGGACAAATTTTTGAGGCGGGAACCACACTCCATACTATTTCATGCTACATTTCGGTGGAACAAGAGTTAGTGGGGTATGACCACCATTCTCTCTCCATACAGATCAGAATGTTGGTCCCTCTATCATGTAAGGGTCATTGACGGAGGGGGACCAACGATAGTTTGTCTAGCTACCACGAGTCTAGACAGCAGGCTTTTCATCATGGCCGGAACAACACATACTTACATGAAAGACCAACACAAATTTTTCATCCAAAGATGCCTATGCTCATGCATACTAAACTTGGATTCTGTTTGTGATATCACATGTACATTCCATGGCACTGTTGGTAAGGTCGTGAAGGCTGATATTAATTTCAGAGTGCCAACTCTCCAAGCAAGGTGGATAACAAGCCTTGTCATGAGGAAATATATTAGGTTGTAGTCTAATGCTCTCATAAATTAGATTTTTAATCCCTATATTAAACATTAACACGGAAGAAGATAATTGAAGTGAGCATTAGATTGTTCACCTCAAATTTATTTTTGGTGAGGAATATGTGAGCACAAGCAGATGCTTGCCATTCACGGTGAGGCCTGGGTAGGAATGAATTCATGATGAATAGATCTAAACCCTGATGATTGCCACTCACCGTGAGGCCTGGGTAGGAATGAATTCATGATGAATAGATCTAAACCCTGATGATTGCCACTCACAGTGAGGCCTGGGTAGGAATGAATTCATGATGAATAGATCTAAACCCTGATGATTGCCACTCACAGTGAGGCCTGGGTAGGAATGAATTCATGATGAATAGATCTAAACCCTGATGATTGCCACTCACTGTGAGGCCTGGGTAGGAATGAATTCATGATGAATAGATCTAAACCCTGATGATTGCCACTCACTGTGAGGCCTGGGTAGGAATGAATTCATGATGAATAGATCTAAACCCTGATGATTGCCACTCACAGTGAGGCCTGGGTAGGAATGAATTCATGATGAATAGATCTAAACCCTGATGATTGCCACTCACAGTGAGGCCTGGGTAGGAATGAATTCATGATGAATAGATCTAAACCCTGATGATTGCCACTCACAGTGAGGCCTGGGTAGGAATGAATTCATGATGAATAGATCTAAACCCTGATGATTGCCACACACAGTGAGGCCTGGGTAGGAATGAATTCATGATGAATAGATCTAAACCCTGATGATTGCCACTCACAGTGAGGCCTGGGTAGGAATGAATTCATGATGAATAGATCTAAACCCTGATGATTGCCACACAGTGAGGCCTGGGTAGGAATGAATTCATGATGAATAGATCTAAACCCTGATGATTGCCACTCACTGTGAGGCCTGGGTAGGAATGAATTCATGATGAATAGATCTAAACCCTGATGATTGCCACTCACTGTGAGGCCTGGGTAGGAATGAATTCATGATGAATAGATCTAAACCCTGATGATTGCCACACACAGTGAGGCCTGGGTAGGAATGAATTCATGATGAATAGATCTAAACCCTGATGATTGCCACTCACAGTGAGGCCTGGGTAGGAATGAATTCATGATGAATAGATCTAAACCCTGATGATTGCCACACACAGTGAGGCCTGGGTAGGAATGAATTCATGATGAATAGATCTAAACCCTGATGATTGCCACTCACTGTGAGGCCTGGGTAGGAATGAATTCATGATGAATAGATCTAAACCCTGATGATTGCCACTCACTGTGAGGCCTGGGTAGGAATGAATTCATGATGAATAGATCTAAACCCTGATGATTGCCACACACAGTGAGGCCTGGGTAGGAATGAATTCATGATGAATAGATCTAAACCCTGATGATTGCCACACACAGTGAGGCCGGGGTAGGAATGAATTCATGATGAATAGATCTAAACCCTGATGATTGCCACTCACAGTGAGGCCTGGGTAGGAATGAATTCATGATGAATAGATCTAAACCCTGATGATTGCCACTCACTGTGAGGCCTGGGTAGGAATGAATTCATGATGAATAGATCTAAACCCTGATGATTGCCACTCACTGTGAGGCCTGGGTAGGAATGAATTCATGATGAATAGATCTAAACCCTGATGACGCTTCACACGGCCAGTGAGGCCTGGGTAGGAATGGAATTCATGATGAATAGGATCTAAACCTGATGATTGCCACACACAGTGAGGCCTGGGTAGGAATGAATTCATGATGGAATAGATCTAAACCCTTTGACGTTACTGCCACCACTGTGAGGCTCAGTAGGAATGAATTCATGAATAACAGATCTAAACCCTGATGATTGCCACACACAGTGAGGCCTGGGTAGGAATGAATTCATGATGAATAGATCTAAACCCTGATGATTGCCACACACAGTGAGGCCTGGGTAGGAATGAATTCATGATGAATAGATCTAAACCCTGATGATTGCCACTCACAGTGAGGCCTGGGTAGGAATGAATTCATGATGAATAGATCTAAACCCTGATGATTGCCACTCACTGTGAGGCCTGGGTAGGAATGAATTCATGATGAATAGATCTAAACCCTGATGATTGCCACACACAGTGAGGACTGGGTAGGAATGAATTCATGATGAATAGATCTAAACCCTGATGATTGCCACACACAGTGAGGCCTGGGTAGGAATGAATTCATGATGAATAGATCTAAACCCTGATGATTGCCACACACAGTGAGGCCTGGGTAGGAATGAATTCATGATGAATAGATCTAAACCCTGATGATTGCCACTCACTGTGAGGCCTGGGTAGGAATGAATTCATGATGAATAGATCTAAACCCTGATGATTGCCACTCACTGTGAGGCCTGGGTAGGAATGAATTCATGATGAATAGATCTAAACCCTGATGATTGCCACACACAGTGAGGCCTGGGTAGGAATGAATTCATGATGAATAGATCTAAACCCTGATGATTGCCACACACAGTGAGGCCTGGGTAGGAATGAATTCATGATGAATAGATCTAAACCCTGATGATTGCCACTCACTGTGAGGCCTGGGTAGGAATGAATTCATGATGAATAGATCTAAACCCTGATGATTGCCACTCACAGTGAGGCCTGGGTAGGAATGACCATGATGAATAGATCTAAACCCTGATGATTGCCACTCACTTATGAGGCCTGGGTAGGAATGAATTCATGAATTTTTGAATATCTAAACCCTGATGATTGCCACTCACTGTAGGCCGCTGGAACGACCATGATGAATAGATCTAAACTCCTGATGATTGCCACTCACTGTGAGGCCTGGGTAGGAATGAATTCATGATGAATAGATCTAAACCCTGATGATTGCCACTCACCGTGAGGCCTGGGTAGGAATGAATTCATGATGAATAGATCTAAACCCTGATGACCTATTATCCCTATTTCAATCATGTGAGGAATGGTCATTAATTTAGTTATCAAGACACAGTACAGGTACCCCACAAGGTATGCAGTCCTGTATGTAACCTGACACACCAACTGGACATGTTGATCCAGCATGGCATGCAGCCCAGGAATTTTACATTGGCAATCAAACTGATATGTTACATGACGGAAGTGACAGGTAATGAAATCGCATTATTATGATCCCCACCTGTCATTTGTCATGGGCATACATTACATCATGGGATAGAAGTGGGATACTTTGTCAGGTTTCAGACCGATTCAGTTGTACATGTATGTAGTGCAGCATACAGTGTCAAATTCTGATAACCAGGTATAGCGTATACTCACCATATGTAGCCATGGAGTTGTCAATTCCAGAAGGTTTCCCATGGATGAGTGTTTCTCCCTGGAATGCCCAGGAATTAATTAGCTCCAGATCTTTCTGTGACCATGAACTCAGACCTGGTTCTCCATTCAGAGGCCCCTGAGATGTGATGACACCAGCTGCCTGTAGAAGACCAGCTGCCAAACAGACCGAGAAGCTGGCGGATGATCCTAGGCCCGCACCCACGGGCAGAGAAGAGCTTACTGTGACATCTAGACCCATACACATCCTGTAACAACATAATCACAGACAACTAATCTAGGGTGGTAATCCTATAGCTGATCCACTGTTACATGACTGTTCCCAAAGAGTCTTCATGTTCCATATACATATATACCCATCATTCGAAATGCCTCTTAAATTTATTTTTGAAAAAAAAACTAAGCTTAAACCAATGATTGCCATGTCATTAACTTTAATTGCATTGAATGACTTGTTCTTGTCATGTGATTAATTATCACCCTTTTGGTAATGACTTCATACCCATCTCTCCATGCCAGACTACCATATAGATAGAGGAAGGCTATCACAGCCAGGAGCTTGGTGTTTGTTGTGTCTTGTACCACACCAGAAAATTCCTTCAGTTTAGCTGCTAATTCTTCACTCACAGCCACAGGCTTCAAGGGGTCACCTGAAACACAAACAAATCAAAGGACAAGTTCAATAACATCCATCAGTTAAGCAGATTAACAGCAGAATGACAACATACAGCTAGACATATGAACACCATTTTAAGCAGAAGATTATTTCTAGGTGGATTTACATATCCAGTTTAAGCAATTGGAGACAATGTTTTACAGTAGGCATACTGAGATCCCACATTACCAAGCAATTAATTGTTGCTCACTGAGCTGACAGCTCAGTATAAGGACAGTGGATGGCAATGCGTATAACTTTTCTCAGCATCAAGTTTTAGTGGAAGGCACGATAAGACATTATTGTCATCATTGAGTGGATGGCACGATAAGACATTATTGTCATCATCGAGTGGATGGCACGATAGACATTATTGTCATCATCGAGTCGATGGCATGATAGAAACTATTTTCAGCATTAACTGGATCATCTAGCCAATAAAACCTACCATCAGTAAAAATTAGTGGCTGACAGAAACTTTCTTAATATCAAGTGTATGACCTATTGGAATTAATATCAGTATGAAATTAAGATATACATGTGAGAACTATCCTCAATAACAAGTGAATGAACCTAATAGAAACTATCCATTCCTCAGTGTCATGATAGAAACAATTCTCAGTCACGTGGATGACCTAATAGAAACTATCCATTCCTCAGTGTCATGATAGAAACTATTCTCAGAGTCAAGTGGATGACCTAATAGAAACTATCCTCAGTAACAAGTGGATGGCTTGATAGAAACTGTTTTCAGTATCAAGTGGATGACACGATGGAAACTATTCTCAGTAACAAGTGGATGATCACTTGCTAGAAACTGTTCTCAGTGTCAAGTGGATGTCATGATAGAAATTATTCTCAGAGTGTAGTGTAGTGTTGTTTCTCAGTATCAAGTGGATGACTTGAAAGAAACTATCAGTATCAAGTGGATGACCTCTATCCTCAGTATCAAGTGGATGGCCTCTATCCTCAGTATCGAGTGGATGACTTGATAGTAACTATTCTGTATCACATGGATGACTGGATAGAAACTATCCTCAGTATCAAGTGAGTGGCATGATTGAAACTAGTCCCAGTTTCAAGTGGATGACCGGATAGAAACTGCTTTCAGTAACAAGTTGATGACATGATACTATTACCAGTACCAGTATCAAGTGGAGGCCTTGATAGTAAATCTCAGTGTCGAGTGGATGACTGGCTAGAAAGTATATCTTCAGTAGGCCTATCAAATGAGTGGCATGATATTAACTTTTCCCAGTGCCAAGCGGACAACTTGATAAAAACTGTTCTGTGTAACGTTACAAGTGGATGATGTGATAAAAACTATCCTCAGTATCAAGTGGATGACCAGATGGAAACTATCCTCAGTAAAAAGTGGATGACATGATAGTCTCAACTATTTTGAGTATTGAATTGTTGACTTGATAGAAACTATACTCAATATCAAGTGGATCACTTGATAGAAACTATTCTCAGACGTGGAAGACCTGATTATAGAACCGAAATTCTCTCTCAGATGGATGACTTGATATAAACTATCCCCAGTAACAAGTGAGTGGCATAATACAAATTATTCTTTGTTACAAGTGGATGACATGACAGAAACTATTCCCAGCATTATGTGGATGACTCTATTGAAACTATAGGTTTAATTGTAATGATATCTTTAGTAGGTCCCAATCCAAAATTATCTCCCATCCACCTTAGAAGGACCTGACCTGAAGGAACATCTGCTACTATTTATCATGTTTATTGTTAGATTCACAGGTTTACTGTAATTATTGTCAGATGGTAATCTTCAGGTTATCATAATCTATATCTGCAGGTTGAAAAACAAAACCATATAATTGCCTTACACAGGCGGCCTTGGAAAAGGTCATATAATTCCTGTGTTTTCCAGACTGATTCTACATTGACATCAGGGAGATGTAGCCGCACTTCTCCACAGTCAGTCTTCTTGAGATGGAGAAATGATCGCAAATCAACTCCTGCAGCTACCGCCAGCTGAAAATATCGATGACAAAACAGTTCAACAACAGGACTACACCTGAAATCCTTTAATTTACATTATATAGCTAGGTTATTCTCTCATTTTGAAAAGACACATTAAGTGCAAAAAGTAATTACGACAATTACTTTTCTACTTCACTGCTTTGGAAGTCTAAAGAACAAAATACGAAAGGCAGCTGAAAGCAGTGCATGTGAAGTTCTATGAATGTGACGTCACTGGCATGACACTGCACTCTCTGTTTGCTGTATTTGAGCAGCTGACAAAATCGAACATCCAGGGAGTTACATAGAATGAGCAGGGTATGAAATAGACAAACAAATTCGAGTTGCCCTTCGGCAAGCATGGGCAACCAACACATCCAAATGCATTGCAATTCGGATAGAATTTGGTTGCCCAAAGGAAATTTAGGTTGCCCCGGGCAACCAGGCAAAGGGCTATTTCGCACCCTGATAAGTGATTGTTATAATGACTTACTTACACATCTCTGCTATCCAGTGGTCATTAATGTCCATATTCAAAATGAGTGCTAATCTCATAATTATTGTCAAACTATCAAACTAAAGAAAACATGTAAATGTTCTATCAAACATAATCATTAGAAAACAGGCAAACTTCATCTGCACACAAACAAATTTGTCATACGTCACCTCAGGGTTTGAACATTTTGAAAAAAGGGCAGAAAGATTTTATTCATGTGGGGATATATAATGATCAATTGTTTATAGGCCCTTTTATACATAAGGAGGTTTAATTGACTGTCAAACATTACATCATTTACATCTTGGAAAATGTGAGTTAAAAGAATGAAGTTCTGACATGTCTGAAGACGCACCTGTAGGAGTAACAAGCAGCCAGAGGATGCTAGGTCCCCCGCCAAAATGGCAGCAATATTTATAAGCGCTGTCGGTTTCAGAAGATATTATAACCAGGTTGGCCCACTGGTTATCACATTAATAAGTAAGTCGTAGTCCATGTTAAATATAACACAACCTAGCTTTATTTACCCTAATCTAATTATCTCACCTTGACGTAATATTAATTCTAATATACACAATTATACAGCACTTCCAGTTATTACAGAAACTATATGTTAGTACATATAGTAATCTACATTTACAAGTGTTACCTATATAACTTACATTTACTAACTGCCTTGGCGCTGCAAAGTCGCATGCCAAGATGAATTCTAAAAGTGAACTGACTTGGTTTCCTACTGCATACATATTTATATACATTATAGTTTTAGTGAAATCCACAGGTAGACATTCTTAACAATCATAACACACTTTCAACAATTGTTCAAGTAATCCTAACGTCCTGTCATGTCTGCCAGCTATCCTGTTCATTCAGTATGACATCTCAATTAACAGTAGGGACTCTTACCTAATAACAACAAGGATTATCTGAGACTAAAATGACAGTCTGACTACAATTGACACCTGGCTCCTGTCTTTGCACCAGCTGGTCAGAAATGGTCTAACAACACTAATTAAATGTCAACTTTCAAGAGCTATGAACTAATAGAACTGTTATCATAAAATCTTATTACAAAAGTAAACTCATAGCATTAAATCCTAGTTATAACATGTGTTACATAATATTGAGTGTATACATTTATCAGTAACTAATAACTCCATACTTATAATACAAATTCACAATAAACAAACATTAAATAACAATGGAATATAATTGAGGTACATGTTCATTTTACATGTACATGTCTTATGGCTCTGTTATAGTTATTTTACATGTACATGTCTTATGGCTCTGTTATAGTTCCCTCCGTCCCCGAATAAGTTTCGTCCCGAAACTGTAATAAATTGTCTGTGGTAGTCATTTTAATCGATGTTTGGTGGAGTTTTTAAAAGTTCTTGTGTGATGTTGATTGAAGTTGAAGATTCCTGTGCAATGTTGAACTGTGGGTGAGGTTGCTGATACTTGTCTGGAATATGGGGATCTTTTGCTCTTGGCTTTCTTGGGTCACTTCTGTCTGTGGACACCATACAGCTGAAACACTCAGATGTGAAATGCAGAGAGTTAGCAATGTTTAAGATATATTTGTATAGAAAGAGTTGGCACAAAGATATTCATTATTATTCAAGAGTGATTATTTAGTCAATCTTCATTTTTTTTTTCTTTTTTATAATTTTGTTACATGTATCATTACATCATTTACATACTTACATACATGGGTTATATTGAGGACTATGTACATATATATTCCTGTTTAGATACAACATTCCAAATGCACAACAAGGACACTGATCACCATGTAAAGAGAGATATAGGTTCTAGTCAAGTCAGTAATACTTATTCTGACACAGTGATCTATTGTAAAGAACATAAATGAATGAAATTGAGAAAGAAATGATGTTGGATAATTAATTCCTGAAAATCAAAAATGAAAAATGTAATGTTGTGTTTCACTTGAAACCCAGGCTGAAAAAGTTTGATGGGAAGACTTGCTGCAGACAAGTCTGACCCTAGCACTTGATTTTCAACCGGTGCCTCAGTGAAAGAGCACAACAGAGAAACTATACTTTATTTTGTCAAGATGAATGACTCACATAATTTTTAAGTGTTATTAAACAATTATTTTCTAGGAAAGAATAAACATACATGTAGGTAGTATTCATGTATCCATATACATACATACATGAGAGTATAAAGTGCAAACCCTTGCATTCTCAAGATTCTTGGAGCTTTCACAACATAATATAAGTTAGTCATGTTAGTGTGAATTATAACAAACTACATCAATACATCAACACATAACGCAACAACTTGTAAGTAGTAACTAATTATTTACACATTCCTTTGGTACTCGAATATGGTTTGTCAAGCCACATTTAAGAGTATCACCGAATCTGTCAGGGGTGACAAGTCTCGGACCAGTCCTGTGGTTGTCTAAGCATAGTTATGTTCTTACGGTACCTCTTTTGCCGATATCAAACTATGCATATATGCTCCTATCAAATCGAACA
>JAVTVY010001073.1:0-34520 GCA_036873755.1 Hanleya hanleyi
TCATAGGTAAATTCAAAATGGCGGCCACGTGGAGTAAAAGAAAAGTGATGCTTTGTAATTTTTCTTTGAAATTCCTGACTTTCTGCGAAGAAAACACGTAAATGAAGAAATAAAAAAATATGACATATAAATCAACCAAAAATCAACTTTTTTGAAAATGACGTCCCTGTGACGTCATCATAGAGGCTACCTTGTATTTGTTTTTACATGTTCTGATAGAGATTCAATCTAGGTAAACCAAGATGGTAAATCAGAAGAATACCATCTAGACGTAACGCTAAGAAAACTTCGTGTGAAATGTTCGCCGATATTCTACGAGATCCCATAATAAGCCAATCACGACAATTTCTGCCTTTTCTCTTTGACAATTATTACGTTTAGTTCACAGAGATTAACATCTTCGTACGGCACAATATTTTGATATTTTCTACACCCAAACAAAGCCAGACTTATCGGCGGGAGAAAACTCTTTGATCTTTACGGTTTACCACGCACACTGGCTGGAAATGATGCCAAATTTGGATTCTGTTTCCCGGTAATGTTTCAATATTAGTGAACGTGCTACCGTGTTTAATTACTGTGGGTGTGATGTTGTATTTGTTTCACCAAGCTAGCCACCTGATTGGCCAACAAATGTAGTTTCAAATTCGCACGGGATTTATATAGCGCTGAAGTCAGATATAATATTCCGTGATATTATATCTGAGTTTACTGAAATTGGTAGCGATTGGCCTAAGGATATAGTCTGGTAAGTTTCAGCGGTAAGTTTCAGCGGTAACAAGTGGTAAGAAATATATTTAGTGGGGAGCCAACATGTTCCTTATACCGCCCCTCACCTCCGGGCCTGGACAGGTCACACAAAAGTCCAGTTCAGACCAGGTAAGGTAAAAATTTACGATGAAGCTGTCCTGGCTGGGGAAGACTGGATAAACGTTACTATGTGGCTGCTTGGGTCAGAGCTGAGGAGCTAAATTATTTACGATGAAGCTGCTCAGATCAGAGAAGAATTGTTAAACCTCCGTAAGTTAACCATATAGATGTCTTGGCTAGAGAAGATGAGCTGAACCTAAGTTTAAGATGTAGCTGTCTTAACTAGAGAAGATTGGTGAAAGCCCCTTAAGTTACCATGTAGCTACCTTGGTTAGCGGCTGCGGAGATGTGCTCTGCTACGTTTTATGTCGGTTAATTGAAAACTCGTCTTTTCGCACCATACTGTTAAGCATTATAAGTAGCAATTCAATATAAATTCCCACGTAGTCAGCTATGTGGTGATATCACCAAGCGGCAAGTAGTCTGTGATATAATGACATACTTCTTGTCTAAACGGTATACTTTATTGAACACACACCAACTTATGTAGGAGTAATGTTTACTTTTACAATGCAAACAAAACGGGAGAGTAATTTCTATTTCGCGTGTTTGCAGTTCAATTAGGCAAGTGCGTCTATTTTTGCTACGTCGTCATGACTTGGCAATTACGATGGAGATGCAGTGAGAGTGTTATATAACGATCAGGTTCCATTGTGTTATAAAACTGTTCATATTCAAGCGATGTCATGCTGACTTCACAAATATATGAATCAATATAACTGAAAAAAATGAATAGTTGTAGATAATAAATCAAAGAGTGAGACAGGAAAATAGAATATCAATTATATTTTGTTAAAAGCAAGGTCATGCAATCAGGTATATGCACATGCGCCGATATGTTTAGCGCGAACTTCGTGTATCTGCAGAACTGGTACTCTGTGTTTGGCCATCCCTGCCAAACTTCATCGCGTTGAACACATGGAATTTCTAATTTCAATACATTGAAAATCAACCAATCTTAAGCCCCAAATTTCAATGTATTGAAAATTATTGCAACGTATTGAAAATTAATTGTAATGTATTGAAAATTAATTGCAATGTATTGAAAATTCATAACCCAATGCGCATATATATCAATATATTCAACCGACATTTAGCATCGAACCGGAGTTAGTCACTTCCGGGTCGGAGCCCTTGACCTACATGAGAGCAGAGCTTTGTGGATATTATAAGCTGTGATTTTTTTCAGCAATTCTGGATTTGGTATTTCAAATTGGAGATAAGGCTTCAAACTATACTTCCTGATGTTGATTTGGACCACTTTGGGGGTGAGAAGTCTAACTATGTACAAGTTGAATGACATTCGGTAACACCGGTCAGTTGTTTGCGTTTTAATGACAAAATGTCCCCGACTTAGCGATGATTATTGGTATACGTTTTATTGGAGTATCTCTCATTTTCTGAAATTTTGTTTCCTCCCTTTCCTTTATAGGATATCCTAATAATGAAATATTCCACCACATTCTCTAGCTAAGATTCATAGCGTCTCCCTTCCCTCAATACTATGCCGACGACAAATACATTTCTCTGTTGGTAACTCGGACATCTCCATGGCGCACTTGTTATTATCCTTGCGCCCTATTGGAACTTCATTAACTTGAGAAAATGGGCCGCCATGAATAAAAATACAGAAATGGCAGACTAATATAAATGGCCCTTCGTCGGTCATATATTAATATCAGACGTAAAAATTATCCCTATAGAGCCTCAAAATCACCTGAAATCGAGGGTCAAGAAGATGGGCATTTCCGTCATAATAGACCCCGAGTATACAGGGGATGAAGATCACAACATCGATTATGGTATTTTTATTCACGGCGGCTCAATTTCTCAAGTTAATGAAGGTCCAATAGGGCACAAAGGTAATAATAAGTGCGCCATGGAGATGTTCGAGTTACCAACAGGGAAATGTATTTGTCGTCGGCATAGCGTTGAGGGAAGGGAGTAGCTAAGATTCATAGCGTCTCCCTTCCCTCAACGCTATGCCGACGACAAATACATTTCCCTGGTGGTAACTCGAACATCTCCATGGCGCACTTATTATTACCTTTGCGCCCTATTGAACCTTCATTAACTTGAGAAAATGGGCCGCCATGAATAAAAATACAGAAATGGCAGACTAAATGGCCCTTCGTCGGTCATATATTAATTACAGACGTTAAAATTATCCCTATGGAGCCTCAAAATCACCTGAAATCGAGGGTCAAGAAGATGGGCATTTCCGTCATAATAGATCCCGTGTATACAGGGGGTGATGATCACAACATCGATTATGGTATTTTTATTCATGGTGGCCCATTTTCTCAAGTTAATGAAGGTCCAATAGGGCGCAAAGGTATTAATAAGTGCGCCATGGAGATGTTCGAGTTACCACCAGGGGAATGTATTTGTCGTCGGCATAGCGTTGAGGGAAGGGAGACGCTATGAATCTTAGCTACACATTCTCTATCTCTCCCAAGCATATCCAGTAAATAATCCTAAAATCAGAAATAAGTTGAATATTGAAAAAGAATAAGGTGTGACATTGAATATCCCGTTAAAAGAAGAATAATCATAATGCGTTTTGTCAGGCGAATAGTGGAACACGAGTATTCAATATCTGAAGATGATGATAATACCGCTCATGTTAGCCCGGACAGAGACTGATCTTCACTGAATAACTGCCCCTCTTTAAGGTTAGAGGCATTGGAAGCTGCATGGTATGAAAACGGCTTCTATATTTAGCCATCCTAAAGGCAAGGAAGAAGGATGTGACCTGCCTTGGCTTGAGAGTATTTTTCCTTCGTCAGTGTTTGCAACCTCCTAACTTGATGTAACAGTATGAGGTACACTATTAGTTATACATCGCCCTTCCGGGGTAATACGGGATGAGATTTGGTTTCTCTCGCCACGCCTCGGAAAAATATGGCGAGAGAAACCAAATCGAATCCCGTATTACCCCGGAAGGGCGATGTATAACGAATTTATCATATCTCAGAGCATTAAGAATCACTTTGGACTTCAAGGCCGACATAATGGAACGGACTTCGATCGGACTTGCACTGGTTTCAGAACGATCCACAGCATGCACCGGAAAAAATGAACACAAAGACAAATGTATCATTTTTACAATCCTCATCTTTAAAACGTACTAAGGGAGGAGCAAAGATAACGATAACATATACTGTAATCCGTGAACAATGAACCCGGTTTCCGTGTGAAATACCGGTGGGCTTCGGTGATAAAGAATGAACAATCTAACTTCAAATTCAGCTTCATCTCTTATGTTCTATTCTGAAAATCAGAAACGTATAAAATACTGGAACATTAAGCTTAATCTCAATTTCATATTTAATATTTAATAGCCATCGACGAGTATAATATCTAGATTATATACCTTTTGTTAATAAATACATCGAAAGACCCGTTCCGGATTCACATCTGTTGCGTGGATATGTAAGTTTCAAATACACGTGTGAACTGTTACATTTCCATTCTGTCTATAATTCAACACCGTGTCACTCGACAGTGTCACTTGTGTCATGTTTCCATAACATCACACAGGAGAAGGACCAACATGAACTGACTTAAATTTACAGTTCGAGAGAAAAATCGGAAAAATCAAACTGTCCTGCACAATTTGGCAGAAGTATAGGTATTTGCTTCATTTTCGCATGATGATGTTGATTGCATTTATTGTGCAGTTATTGAACATTGGCGCTGAGGGATTTGCGGCGACCAGGATAGCTGTGGGAATGTCACACGATGTGGGCGGGACAGCGGTGCTGTCGAATTCACAAAACAGCTGATTAAGATCAAAATCAAAGTCGTCGGCATGGCCTTCTGCTCGTACATCCTGGGTGTGTAACACGGCCGACGTGGCATCATTTGACGTGGGTGCAGGGTACTGAGAAGATGATGTCACAGTTTCTGCAGGATGGGGTTTGACAAGAACATTTACTGGAAGTGTATGCGTACCGGTATTCGTCTTTCGGGTTGAACCCATCGTGTCAGGAAAGGCTACTGACGCAACCGTGTGGCCCATTTGCAGTTTCTCGCCATCACTTACTCGCTGGTAAACCGACAGCGACGAGACAGATCTGTGACCTGTGACAGCCATTATTTGAGATGCTGAATAGTTGTTTCTACCAAGGATGGTGATGCCGGTTGCTCGTATACTGTGGTTAGTGTATGGTTCAGAAAGTTTCAGACGAGTGCCCAGGTTGGTCATGAAGGCTGCCAAGCGGTGTTTCCCAATAGGTTTGTTATAATACCAAACTTTATCGTCGTCGAGGAAACTATCAACCGGGTACTGCCACAAGCGATCACATTTCGGATGGAATTTGGAGATATAACTTTCGAATGAAGCAACAGGACAGAACGGGGAACCTTCTTCTTCAGGCATGAATCCGGTAACACCCTCTTTTTGCTGGGCCCGGCGATTTTTTGCGAGTTCATCCTCCTTTTTTTTCACATACCTCTGCCCAGTTTTCGGGTCCCGCTTGATGATGAATGTGTTTTTTGTCATCTTTTCCATATTCTCCACTCCCCTTCTAAAGAAGAACAGACGTACATCGAACTGAACTTTATTTGCAAGCCCAGTTGGGGGTTTTGGGGACATGAGAACAGACTTGTAGAGTTTACAACGATCGAACTCGTTTATGGGCTCATAATGATCGGTGTCGCCTTTTCCAGATGCCTTCAACTCTGCAAGTGCGGTTTTGAAGCACTCGTTGGCTTCATTAAACTCCGAATTTCTAATCAAATCAAAAGTTTTCAAATACGGTGGGGCCTTCAGGTAACGATTCAGAGAATGTCGAAAGTTTTCGAGAGTGGATGTTTTGTACAATTCTCCGTCTTGTTTTCGGGTATCCAAATAAAAATGACTGAGTACCTCTGCTAACCTCTCGGCCGAGAATCCTTCGAATTCTTCACTCTGTCCCTTCTCTTTCAGGTAATACTTCAAAGTTCTGGCGGACGCTTTGTTCGATTTTTTTGTGTTGCTGGGAATAATATTAGCCCGCTTTTCAACAACTTCATCGTCCGTGTGAGACGCGAAACGTTTGCCTGATTCAGCCATTTTGTTTAGCAGACGATGGAATCTAGTGAACACCTGTTCGTTGCCCTTGGCGACGGGGGTATACGATATATATTCGACCAGCAAGTTGACAATACAGCATCACACATGAGGTCTGTCAGCCAATCAAAAGTCTACATGCTTCTCTGAGATATGATAAAATCTAATGTCATTAGAATGGTCATAGAGAATATGGTTTAACTTGTGACTGCCTAGGCTAATGGTTGTTGGGATGTGTTAAAACATATGCTATTTAAATTTCAGCGTCTTGGTGCTGAACATTAAAAGTTAAATAATTTCTCCCTACCTTTCTCACGTAGTCAGCTTAGTAGTGGTATTACCATTGGAGCTCACCTATGGGAAACATTCGTTCAACCAGTCAGTATTTATACAGTCTGTTGACCTATATATTTTTTTTATAAAATAGGGGAAATTCATTCCGCCCACGCCTAGTTGTGTAACTGAAATGTTTACCTTTCGAATGTAAGTGCGATAAGAAATTGCCGTGTCACTTGTTGGAGGTTTGATTTAGCAAGTGTATATATGATTGCTTCGTCATTATGACTTCGAACTTACTATGGTGATATAATGCAATGCCTGCGTTACATAATGATTCGATCGAAGTGCTTTCTATAATAGTGGTTAAAGGTGGACGCATATTCCACCAATGTCATGATGAATTCGCGAAAAAAGAAGCAACATCCAGCGTGTTCGCATGACCCGTGCTCATCGCGGTGCGATGGAGCACGTGTCAATGTATATCATCGATCCATCCAATAAAACAAAATGGTATACTTTTTGGCATGGCATGGGGTGAAAACGGAAAAAACAAAATGTCGATGATGTGCTTTTACCACATTGTACAGTTGATTGTGATTTGATGGCCTTATTCCTATACTGCTGGTAATATAGGACAGTTGGGCTTTCATGTGATGTCTGTATATATACATCATAGTTAATTAGTTACAATATGATCATTGGCTAGTTTATTGTTTTTGTGAGTTTTTGCAGACAGTCCGACAGGGGAAATCGGACTTCGAGGTAACTACCGAAATGATGACCTCACTCGCGGAGAATTGTCGTTGATCTTTGACCCAGGAGTGAATGCAACTGATTACGTTTTTTTGCACACATCTTTTGATAAATATGCCATAAAATTCTGAAATTACAGTACGTGTTAGCAAACTACATTTATCAACACATACTGAAATACATCTATTGGAATTCATATAAGCGTGGTTTGATTTTTACAGAAAAAAGTGTCATTCTGGTCTATCTAAATTCACGTTAACACCGAAACATCGCCGCACACGAGCCCTGCATGTTTGTAGTCGGCCGGCCAAGAATCTCAAAAACGCCTTTAAAAACTTTCGATGGCATTTTTTGTTACAAATGGGTACTCATGCTAAATTAGTTCTTCGCGTGGTGGGGATCAAGGTAGGAGGTGATACCACCGAGATTTTGGTCAATTAAGATCATGTTGTGGTCACTTTTGGGATCAAATAAGGTCAAAAATGGGTAAAAATCGGTTATAACTTGATATGCACCATATTGTTTGTTCCCAATGAGTATCCAAGCTGAATTAGTTGTATGTGGTGTAGAGTTTAAGGTAGTCAACGAGAACACGTTAACTATTAGAATTAAAGTCATTCTAGGGTCACTTTTGGGTCAAATAAGGTAAAAAAAAATCGTGAAAATCGGTTATAAATAAATAAATATGCACAGTGCTAATTGTTACGATTGGGTATCCGAGCTGAATTTGTTGAATGTAGTGTAAGATTGAAGCTAGTCATAGATACCAGGATAATTATTAAAATTAAGGTCATTTTAGGGTCACTTTTGGGTCAAACAAGATCAACAATGTACAAAAATCGTTTATAAATTAATATCCACAGTACAATTTGTTACGAATGGGTATCCAAACTGAATTAGTTTTATGTAGTGTAAGGTTTGTATTAGTCATAGATAACACGTTAATAATCAAGGTCATTTAGGATAAGTTTTGGGGAAATGAGGTCAAAAATGGGTACAAATCGGTCATAAATTAATTTCCACAATACTAATTGTTACGAATGGGTATACAGGCCGAATTAGTTGTATGTAGTGTAGGGTTTACGGTAGGCATAATAGCTTATGTGACCATTATGTTGTCTGTCAAGCATTATTGAAATAGACTGAAAAATTTACCTAAGATGACAGTTTGTGTGTGAAACAGCTCAGCTCTAGCAAATGCCTGCCTCGAGTTAAAAAATAATCCGTTTAAATTTAGCGGATAACATTTATCAATGTGAGCAAGAGTTCGAGTGACTCCGTATGCCCGCCGTTTTGAATTATTGAATAATATTTATTATTATAGAAATAATGAAGTTATTTTTCTGGCCGATGATTGTACGAATAGAGCCAAACTAAGCCCATAAATAGTCAGATCGATCTGTTTTATGAAGAGGCTTGGATTTGAGAAATTGTTACTTTCAGCTCCATGTAATCACAATACTTTGAATTATAAGAGCAAAATGAAAATATCAGTCTCAGTCACCATTTTTAATTTAGCAATTGTATTCTCAGCTGCAGATTATGCCAACAGAATAAAATCGAGCATAATTTAATAACGTATGGCGTTATTCTGATCAATTTAAGCAATTTTGTACCTAGAATCAAAATATTCTAACGGTAATATAAAAAAAACAAAAATTCCCGGATGACTCCTTATGGTCGCCATTTTGAATTTAACTATCATTTTAATCTGAATAGATTCAAAATGGGGTAATGGGTCATGATACGTGAACCTTCGGTTTTGATAAATTTGCACAATCAACTAAGATTAATGCCTTGATATACATGAGCAACATGGAAAAGCAGGCGTTTCAGAGGCTGCCATATTGAATTTGACCATATATTTTGATCTTGGTGAAATAGATTCAAAATGGACGTAAATACCCTACAGTATACACTATCTTAAAATTCACCCTGTAGAACTACTTCAGATTTTTACTCCTTTTTTTACAAGGAATTTCATACATAAATGTTCAAATTGGTTTAAGGCCCATCATATTTGACCTCGAAAAGACTTCAGAATGAACTCAAATTGCCAAAGTTGTCTTGGTATCCACCCGCTACCTTGAATACACAGTGCACACTTAAAGTAATTAACAAACAACACAATATATATGAAATAAAAAAAAGATTTCCCCTCATTTTGACCTCATTTGACCCCTGAAATATCCCTGAAAATACCTTAAAATGACCCCATTTCCAATAATTAAACTGTTATTCATACCTGTATTAAAGCCTTGCACTAAATAACACTAATTTAGCATTGATACACATCGGTAACAAACATCACGATGGAAATTAAACTGGGAAAGATTTTTACCGATTTTGACCTTATCTGACCCCCAAAGTGACCCAAAAATGACCTTTAAAGCCCAACATCTGGATGGTATTCCTTCCCGCCTGGAACCCTTCCCCCCAAATAACTAATTTAGCATGGGTACCCATTTGTAACAAACAATGTCACAGGAACTTGATAATGTGATGTCTAGCACTTTAATATCAGTCTTTATTGCAACATGTAAGCATCCTGTCTGTGTCTTGTGTGCTGTCCTCAGTGTTTTATAGGGTGGATGAAGGGTGTCTGGTTCCATGCTGCTTCAAAGATTTCTTCTTTGAAGTAGCAGGAGCGCAACTTGGCTGGGTGGTGCTTCGTCGGTTCGTCGCGATATAGCTGAAATATTGTTGAAAGCGAGGTTAAATTCTACTCACTGACTCACTCAAAAGTCACATTTCGTGTCCTTGGCCGGCCTACTATTGGTCAAAATGAGCTATGACATATGCTCGCGTTGAAGAATATGTGTATGTCACAATTGATTTTCTGTCCAAACTTGACAGACAGCAAGGTGTCTGCCGGCGTTGATTGTGTGTACTTAGGAATTGTGCACAGTCATAAAAATGGTGATACTTATCACCCTAAAATGGTGATGACAGCATCACCCAAAAAATGTGTTGAGTTAGAGCCATCACCCTTTGCCACCATCACCTTAAAAGGGTAATGGCTATCAACTTAAAAGGGTGATGGCTATCGCCCTAAAATGGTGATCAGCAATGAGTGCAAATGTTCAGGTCCTCGCCCTAAAAGGGTAATGGCTATCACCCTAAACGGGTGACGACCTGGGCCATCGCCTTAATAGGGTAACGACATTGGCCGTCACCCTTTTTCATCACCATTAAAGGGTGATGAACAGGCATCATCACCATAAAAAGATAATGGGCTATCACCCTTTTTTCTGGCTGTGTGCATATGCATGTAATTCATGTTCAAATAAGCTATGTAATAATTATTAAACTGTGAATTTTATGTTTGATCTACTCTGATTATTGTATCTTTCCATATAAATATAGTCAGGAGAAACGCAAGTTGAAATTGACATTGTGTTGAAGATTAAACAACCTATGAACAAGGGGTAGGGTACAATTCTGTATCAAAAATTTCCTTCGTGACAGACATTATAAAGTTCCCATCAGAAAAATCCCTATCCACGTATCATCACCTGGACAATGGTACCTCGCGAGGTAGTGTGGCCAGTCCCACCCCATTCAATATCTTTATAAACGGACGAAGAAATCGATGTCAAACATCCCGAAGTTCAACAATCCCTCTTTGCTGATGACGCAGCCTTATGGAAAAGCGTTGACTCAATAAATAAAACAGTTACGAGTGTACTGCAAAATACACGATTCAAATACCGGTCAATAAGAATTCAAATTTTCAGCTTTGAAAACAACGGAGGTAGTGAAAAAGAATTCGAGCCAGGTGTAGTATTGTACTGACGTCAGTTCATTCATGCAATTTACTCATCAGCGTAAGTGATTGTGTAATCTAGTGATTGTATGATCACTAGATTAGGATCTGCTCTTGTGTTTGTAGCACTTTGTACACTTATATTATGCGAATATATAACGTCAAGGATGTCCATTTTTATTATGATTTATTTAAATAACCTTTCGGTCACTTCTGGGTGTTCGTTTATCTTGTAATTTAGATATTTACTGAGGTGGATCCAATGACCCATCAATCATGTATTTGCTCAGTCCATGCAGCAGTTCCATGCATATGGCGATTAATGAAGTACGTGGAATATTACAGACACTAAAAGGCCACATGACTCGCCTGGGCAATACAATCATCATAAAAATGGCATTTTCTCTTAAATCGTGTAAATAGTACAGTCAAAATTAATTAAACATATCATAAGGTCTAATGTAATAGGCTAAGATGAAGTACAATCCTAATCCTGTCATCCTCAATGGCCCTCATCGGATAACGTACCCGTTTTCTATACCTGTCGAAAGATGCGAAGATTTGAAAGCTGGAGGCTTACACAGGACTTCTTCACCTATACAGGATGTGTCCAACATTAGGTTTACTCCTTATAAATTGGGGAGAGGTAAACAATTGGACACCCCAATGTGTAAGACAACCAAACACGGTCTGTTGTCTCAGACGGCAAAACTCCGGAATTGCACTGCCTAAACAGTTCAAAAATGTCAACAGCTTGTCATGCTTCAAAGGCTTTAAGCGGTAAACTGGCTAGGACTTTGGTAATAAATAATATTAAAAATAATTTAATTCACAATTAAAAACAAAAGCATTTACCCCCGTCCTTGTATATATATATAGTATAATTTATGTGATATGCTTGTGTTTGTATGTATTTTACATATCTATTTATAGGTGTTTGTAGATGTATGTCACTGTGAACAAGCTGAGGTGAAAAAGTGCCAAAAAAATCACCAGTAACCTGCCCCGTTTTCCTACTGGTCTTCTTTTGACGAAAGCGATGATTTCAAGAAAATGTCACTACTAGCGATATTTGTGCGTTCCGTTTTGACACTAATCCGTTCTGCTGATTTTCTTTACCGTCACCAGGTTCCCTGTACCCTTAAACTAATGATATTGGTGACGTTTATTAAAATCATCGTATAGGTCTCCGAGATTTAATTCTGTTGTTGGTGACAAATTAATAAATCACCGATCATATCTGAGCGGGCAGTCTTTGATGTCAAAGGCCGAGGCGTGCGGAAGGACGGGTCTTTCGCTTATCGGGATTATCGGTGACGCGCATACGATACCGGTGTTCAACTCTCCATATCTGCTGTTAATCACCGAATATGTGTGGAAATCGGTACGAATGATCCAAAATTACAGATATGTTGCGGATTCTATCTCATTTGCTCAGTAAAGCAATTACGACCGCATTTGGACTGATCCACTTGCAGTCGGAGAGGGAGGATAGGTTCATCGTCTCCGTTTACCTCAAGGTTTATATCAGAGACCAGTCCATATATCTATCCCAGATTATGTCGCCACACTGGATGAAGCGCGGCAACATCAGAAGATATCCCACCAGCGTGGAGTCTCATTCGGCTGAGCCAAGCAAAATGCCCCTACCAATAATGTCCTCTTCATAGCACTATGCAGAGTTCTCGGGATTGGTTGACGCTCGCGTTACTGCAAGCCGGTGAGATCATGAAAGCGACATATCCAAATGAGGGCGAAGATTTAGTTTTAATCAGATTGATGTAAATATCCTCTTCTCTTATATTTTAGCTTCTTTCGTCAGATTAATATGTTATTCACTAGAAATCATGATGATTTTCCATTAACCTCACTAGAATTTAGATATATCGACCAATTCCACTCTATCTCGTGAGCAACAAGAAAAATTGACATTCCGTGACTTTGTAGCTTATCTTATTGGAGTCATTTTGAGCCTATTTGCATAAACCCCGAACAAAGGATCATATAGGTAAATTCAAAATGGCGGCCAAGTGCGTACCAGTAAAATGTGTTTTCGACATTTTTTTTCGATAATTTCTTTATTTGTCTTCATCAAACAGCAGACAGCACATGTTAATTGGTTTTATATATATACAATTCGAATTGTAGTATTTAATTACAGATGCGGAGACTTAATCTAAGTAACAAGAGTAGTAGAAAAATCTGTAACTAATATAAAAATCAGGAATAAAAAAAATCAAACTAGTTAAACTTAATTTAAATAGGAAATCGATCGTGAAACATATATTATATAGGGAGTGTGCAGCTTGTTCTGCTTTTTACCTCTATGTTTTTTATTTAATTGGTGGGCTGAGGAACAAAACAGCAATATCATTCGGTTTCTCCATCGTGGCTTAATACTTTGGTAAAAAGTTTCAATTTTTTTACCAAGTACTCGGATTTCAGATTATATTTCTAAATAGTTTTCTCCAAGTTTAGATTATATTTGAGTATATTTTTTATACCATCAAGGTTGTGTGTAGAATCTAT
Source organism: Hanleya hanleyi (assembly GCA_036873755.1). Lineage (NCBI taxonomy): Eukaryota > Metazoa > Mollusca > Polyplacophora > Lepidopleurida > Hanleyidae > Hanleya > Hanleya hanleyi. The sequence continues at coordinate 13,254 of JAVTVY010001073.1, forward strand.
GCAACGGCAATTATAAATGTATTGTTTTATCAATAACAGTACGTGACTAAATACCAGATCTTTAATGGTAAACCGAATAATATATTATTAGTCTTTTTGTTTAGAACAAGGCCTATATGACATTCTTTAAGTATCCAGTTTCGCAAGTCCTGCCATAAGCCATTAATTATTTGACAGTACCAAAACAAATGTTCAAATGTTTCTGGATCATCGAGACAAAAGGTACACAATGAATCTGTCGTGATCTTCATTTTAACTAATAACTCATTCGCTACTAAACATCTATGTATCAATTTATACTGCAGGTTCCATAGCCTTGTTTCTAACGTACAAGACTTCACCATTAAATATGTGTCTTGCCAGTTCACAATTTTCTCACCTAATTTGTCTTCCCACTTTGTGGTTGCTACAGAGGTCAGGCTGTTTGCAATGAACTAGTTGTAAATATCCCTGCATCCCCTGCTAGACTTTAATATCTATTTAGCACACTTTGGATGGGGTGGTGCAAACATGTCTAACGTTCTTGGGTTGAATTATTGACCAAGTCAATAAAAGAGTGTCAAACAGATTAATGCATCTCGGAGTGATTCTTCTGAACCGTCAATGATTAGCTGGTTGTCATCAGCATATTGGCTGATTTTAAATTAGATATCTCTCAGTTTGATCCCCTTTATGTTTATGTTGCTTCTAAGCATTGTTCCGCGGACTTCTGCACAGAGAAGAAATAATTACGGAGAAAATGAGATCCCCCTGTCTCCACGATCAATACCGAAAAATGACGAAATATTGCCGTTTTGAATTACCGATGTTTTTAGATTCGTTTATCTATTTTTTGTGAAGTTTCTCCGAAATTTAACGATTTTGTCACATTATCAAGAAATTCCCAAGACACAGAAACACATGCATTTTCAAAATTTTCAGAAAGAAGCAGATCGGAGATTTCTTCTTCTTTTGTTTCGAACATAATGTCGTAGAGTAATCTAATGTTTTCTCCAGTGTACTTGCCTGAGGTGAACCCCTTCTGGTCTTCATGAATAAGTTTCTCTAGCACTGTCTTAATTATATTTGAGATACACGCAGATATTAGTTTATAGCTAACGTTTAAGAGTGTGATAGGCCGCCAATTTTTCAGTAAGGTTCTTGGCTTATCAGGTTTGGGCAGGCAAGTTATTACTCCCTGTCGCTGTACTAGAGAAAATTCTCCTTGTTCAAAACTTTCGTTCGCGGGGCGTAAGACAAAATTTCCTAAATCCTTCCAAAATACTTTATAAAATTCTACCGGAAATCCGTCTAATCCGGGGCATTTATCGTTCTTCAGAGTTTTTAGTATTTTACGTATCTCTCCATACATAAGGTGCCCTTCTAATTTATCGGATTCAGTTTTAGTTAAACGGTTTAAATCTTTGAAGAATGTAGCATTGTTTTCTTCCGTTTCAGTCGATTTTGAATAGAGTATTTCGAAGAAAGATTTTTGTTCTTGTAAAATGTATTTAGTGTTGTAAATGGCCTTCCCGTCGTCCGTGGTTAATTTTGGCATCAATTTATCTGTGTAAATTCTTCATTCTAATCCCAGGAAAAAAATGGTTGGCTTTTTGCCATCCTCAACCCTCTTCGACGTTGTTCTTTTATTATACCTTCGATATTTTTCTTCTTTTTCTTAAAGTTTCCATTTCTAATTTTATTTATTTCAATTCGTTGATTTTAATTTCTTCTGTTGTCATGAAACTGGTTTGCATTTCATCTTATACCTTATTGATTTCCTGTTCTAACTCCGTTACACGTTTTATATTTGCTTCTCATTCCATTAATGAAAGTTTTATTGTTTCCCGTCATATTTTCATGAGTAGAGTATCCCAAAACAGTTGATCGCCCATACGTAATTGAAGTTCAGATTGTGGAATACTTTGTAATTCGCAGCATGTTCTTCTGTAGTTTCCCAAGTAACATATTTAACCTGTTCGAGTTATTCCATTTCTCGCAGTAAGGAACAATTTAACTTCCAGTATCCTCCACCCCAATCTGAATTAATGAAGTTACACATTTTAAGTAATGTCAGAGTGGTCGGTTCATAAACTGGTATAATGGTGACATATGTTGTTAAATGTCGCTACTTGTTATGAAGAAATCAAACCTGGCTTGTCTTTTTTTTTCTTCTACAGATGCAGCGTCTCACATTCTCATCTAACACTCTCCACACGTCTATATATTACATTGTCTTAAGTCCAGTACGATTAACGAGCATTTGGGTCATTAATATGTTTGTAATTATCAATCTCTGAAGTAAACCAAATTCCAGTTAATTCCACTAATTATTGCAGAGTAATTGCCTATTTCTTCTATTTTATGTTTTAGTTTGTTAAGGATTTTTTTAGGATTTGTCTGTGTTCGGAGCATGAGCACGTCTTTTTCAGATTTCAGGGTCATCCAATCCTTGACACTTCATTGAAACGATATTGACTGTCTCAGCCATTTTGCTTGTAGGGATATAAAGTCAGTCTGGATGACATTCGATGGTAGACACGAAATATTATTCATTACTTGCTGGTGAATACTTGCTGGTTTGTAACTTGCATTCCTCACAGTGTGTTATTCAAAGGGATGTGCGGGTATGCAATACGTGATTTCAATTTGCACACCCTGATTCAAATTTGAACATTCTAAATCTGTTAGATTTAACCTGGTAGAAGTTGGCACTCCCGGTTATATTACAAGTAGAAATTTGCCCAAGTGGTTCTCCATTCAGCTGTTTTGATGCCCAACAAATGAAACAACAACAATAACAACATATAGAAACAAATAATGAAAACTACATGCCACCATTCATACGGTACTCAATCAATTGTGAGGTTTCAGCAAACCGTCCCATGCAATACCACGCTCAGGCGAAATGGCTCCACTTTCATTTTATTTTCAGGGCTTCTTCCCTGCAATACAATTCTTGACCTTCGGGGATTGTTTCCTACGTAATCATGTTCCAAACCAGCCATGGGCATGTCTACATTTTCATTTGATTCTCAGGGCCTTGTTCCCTGCAATTAAATTCAATATCAATTTAAGGGCTCCGTACACATTATGGTCTTGACCTTGGGGGATTGTGACCATGTTCCAAACCAGTCGGGAGCATGTGTCTACATTTTCTTTCGATTCTCAGAGCTGGTTCCCTGTACCTCAATGGTCTGGTACACAATAACAGGTTTTGTCTTTGGGGCATTGATCCCTATGAACCATGTTCCGAGCGAGCCATAGATATGACGTTTCATGACGTGCCATATAGTCATCAGACATCGTCAGTTTTCCCCACTTCTTACATATCGCACCAATCCACATTCATTCGATATTAATGTTGGTGTGTTCCTGCAATGCATTTTCATTCAATGTAATGACCTGATATAAATAACAGGGTTAGTAACTTATAATGCATTCTCAGTTTCAGCCTGCAATATTGATTGCCTATTGGCTGGAGTTGAAGAACTATCTGCGTTGATTATGTACAGTATGGAGGCTTATCCGTTTGAATACATTTACACTGTGTGAGTAAAGATATGGCCTCTAGGTTCTCTCTGTACATACTAGTATTTTATATACCGCAGCAGATACTTATATCCTGCATTGTTTATACACAACTTGGAAAGAATAATAATCTCCATCCAATAAAATCAATTAAAAGTTACATATACTTGATAGTATAGACATACATAAATTAGTTCATTTCTAAAGCTAATTGCATTGATCATGTGCACCGCTACAACGGTCTATATTCATTAGCGAAGTCAAAACATCTTTGGCGCATGTATCCATCCAAAACGTTATTATCTATGGTAGCTTCAACTGGTGTCAACTAACCCATGATACGCTATACCTGCTTTAGCTGTAGATTAGGCTATTACTTTTGTATAAGCTCTATGAAGGAAATAATAAAATACATATACAATTATTTATCTCAGTAATCATGAATCCGTTTGGTTTTCTTGAACAATTTGTCACTGATTGTGTCATTTTTCGCTTTTGGGTTTATCCCTTGCAAAGGGATGTCCTGTGCGGGCAGAGGGGTGTAAGTTACCACATCCTTTGTGCGGGCCCTATGTGTATGTTAGCACATGCTCTTTGCGGTCCGTATGTGTATGTTACCCCTGCTCTCTGAGGATCTTATGTGGATGCTACCACATTTATTTGGCGTAATAGATTGTTCACCATTGCATAGCCATTTTCGCCGCGCCTGTACAGGCTAACCAGCACCTTCACGCTTGTTCGGCTTTCAGTGAATCTCTTACATGTACATGTCAAAACCACGCCCTTGTCGATCTTGCATTGACTTGTCTCCTGTGAAAGGGCTCTCGGGCATACAGTCGAGTAGATAGTACACGTGGGGAGCCATTGTCCAAGCCTTTGTGCAGTTGAAAATGCCTTAGTCTGGATACATTCTTGTCCCCAGATATGGCCATTGTACACATTCTCATGATCCCTACATGAAGTGTGCACCTACAATCACCACTGTAACTGCATTGTGGGCGACTGTATTTGGCCATGCCATTAGACGGTGTCATTGCATCTACCACCCCGTTTCATTGCTCTTATTTTAATCTCGTACCTACTTTACTCACTTTATATGTGATATTCCAGAGAGTCGCTAGTCTATTCTACAGGCACAAGCCAAACTTGGTCCAGTAGTAGGTCTGGGTACTAGGACTGGTCTAACAATTTCGAACTGTGAACTATTGCGGTCGCTATTCTCTTTCAAGACGATATTTAAATGTCAGCATATACAATTTGCTGTATGTAGCATGAATTGTTTATTCAGTTATTCGTCTTAACCATATACATGTTCTGTTTTCATGCTTGTTTTATGTCTGCATTAGGAAGTTTTACCAGCAGTCCCTGTTTTTTCAGTCTTGATTTCGTCTTCAAACCTACTCGCTTGTTGTGAACAAGCAGTTCTGTCATGGGCATCAGATATATTTGTAATCAAACCTTGCCTTTTACAGGACTTATTTAAGATCAATGGATACAGTCGGCTCTTGTTAAGAAGCTAAATTGGAGCGATATGCAAGAGGTGGGAAAAATTGGCGAGGTCTGGCGGCTAAAAAGCAACCATATGACTGCAGGAAAGCTTCCCTCGGCACCTCACATTCAAACCCGAAAATACGGTGGATTCTGGGACGTAGCCTAAGTATTGCCAATCCTCAGTTCTGGCATATTTGAATATTGAATTATAACTTCACTCTGAATGAGTATTATGGAACGCAAATAATTTAATATTGTATTGACTGTATATGTCCGTCAGGTTTTTCAACGAATAATACCCAAATCACTTGCATTGATCTCTTTATTGTACGAGCAATATTTTCTATATATCGCAACATTCGAGAACCCGCTTATTATCGTGTGTTGTGTTTAGTACTATGTTAGTTCTCGCCTTTTCGGCTCTCCCAGGAAGAAAGGGAATTGTGTAGTCACCTTGTTTGCGGCGAGTAAATCAATCTTATACCTTGGGAGAAATAATGAAACATGCGTCTGTGTGTTTAAGAGTTATAATATTTGCCGTGCAATTTCTGATTTACCATGCACGGATGTTGCGCATGAACTCGGGTTGGCTTTGTACGATGTTGCGATTAAGCCTGTTCCTGAGGATCGACTCGTGTTGTGATGGGCATCCAGTTCAAATTCAGTGTTCTTTGTGTGACAGTTATTGATACAATATACAATAACTTTGTCCTATCTGTTATGGACTCATGCATATAGATGACCTAGATTCCTAGCTTCTTGCTCGTCACCTTATGCAAACAATCATTATAGCATTACCTTATTTAATTGGTCTAATCCAGATAGATGAACTGTTATTCCAGTCGTTTATAAAATTGGCAATGGCTTGATGCAGCTTCGCATCCATTGTTAAGAACGTGTACCGTATGAATTAACTTTTCCATACATATTATGGACTCATCGGCGCCTCCGGGTTATGGACACATACAGCATGATATATCTCTATCCTACCTATTGGAATCACGCAGATAGATGACCCGTATTTCAGCCAAACATTGTTTTGCCGGATACAGAATATAATTGTTGGCTTTGGACTGATCTAGACAGGGGTAATAGTATTCCAGCTGTATACCTTGTCAGTGTCTTGATGCGTCTTCACCTCCGTGGGTATGGACTAATACACTATGAATTAACCTTCTCCAGTCTGTAATGGACCGATGCAGGAAGATAACCAGTTGGTTGTGCTCTATACAGTATTAAGATTGAGTAGTCTAGCATTATCTTATCTCTTATGGATTTATACAGAATACATCTCCGCCGCCGTAGTTATGCACTTATACGGCATGAATTAACTGTGATGGATTCGTGCAGATAGATAACCAGTATTCCATACATCCAGACCTTGTTTATACTCCTTACCGGTTGGATTATTAGTATAGCATTATTCCATCTGTTATGGACTTATGCAGATAGATAATCAGTATTCCAGTCTGACGGTTTATTTAATCAATACACCATAAATTGTATCATAACTCAATACTATCTGTTATGGACTCATACAGATAGAGAGAAAGTATGTTATTCTTAGCCTTGTAAGCATGGGAAGTTACAAAGCGTATATGTAACCTCCGGCGTTTTAGTAATATTGTATCACGATCTTAAGCCTATGTGACCTGAGCGTTTTCGGACCTATCCAGGCCTGGTGGGGGGGGACCGAAATGCCCCCCTCCCCCTAATTATTTTTCTTATCCATGGAGCTACCGGGTTGAAACTCACCACACTATACCCTTGGGTCAAGCTCTACCAGAGAATATAAACAAAAAGTCCAAGATGACCGCTTTGATGACCTGACAGTGACGTCATTTTCAAAAAACGACATTTTTGGGCGATATTTCGGTCAGATTTTCCGAACTTTTTATTTATGCAATTTCTCCGCAAAACCTGCACGATAAATTAGTAAATATTAATGTGATGTGAAATAAAATAGTTTTTGCCCACTTTTCATCGCGGAAAAGCAGACATTTTGAAGAAATATGACGAAAATATCCCTTTTCTGATACCCCCACGTGGCCGCCATCTTGAATTTACCCATGATCCTCTACTCGGGGAGTTATGCAGATAGGCTCAAAATGACCCCAATATGATAAACTATGGAGTGTAAGCTCTCCATTTTTTTTTCGTTCCGGAGTCATTTACATAACTTTGAAATTTGTAAATTAGTTTTCGGTTGGTTGTCTTCATCTTATATAGAAACGCTTCGATAACCTATGCATTTGGGGCGTCGTCAATATGTGTACTGTTAATTTTCCATTTGATCGTTATTCCGTCTTGGCACATCGTGTCTTGCCTTCCCTCTGGAGCTGCCTCCTGTACATGTATATGATTCAATCCTTACAACTTTTTCTACCTAACAATTTTTTCTGTTATTATTCTTCAGAATTTACTTCCATCTATGTTACAGTACGAATTATTAATTTATAGTCTTTCGTTCGCTGTCACTCTCTTCTTCAGTCAAACATTTTCAATAAACGTCACGCTATGGCCATTATCGATGACCATGACCTAAATCACACTTTTGGCGAGGCAAACAGGCTTTATGATATACCGTGCAGTTATAAGGTCTATTGTAGTGAGGGTATAGCGAAAATGTATCGTGGCGCTCAACCTCTGCCTATTACCAGTTTTCTGTGACTAGCTTCTGCTATATCATTTCATGATTCACTCCTTACAAATTTTCTATCTAAATTTAATATGGTTAATTTCTTCTGTTATTATTATTCTTCACAATTTACTTCCATCTATACTCCTTTATTTTGTTGCCTCTCTTCGATTTCTTGATAGCATGGCATAAATAACACTTTTTGCGAGGCAAACAGGCATACCGGTTTGTTTTTTCTTCGGTTTGTTCAACGCTACGTCATTTCATCCATGCTAAATTTCAATATTTTCTCTCCACCACCCCTCTCACCTCCGCTGCATGCCATTCTTCCAGACTATCATATATGCTAGCTTCGACGTTTAAGTCATATTATATTACGATCTGAATATTCATGTGGCATACGCCTCTGATACTACATATGTCTAACACTGTTATACCGTGTATATAATAGCCATGCACCCATGCTTTTATTTCCCTTGGAGTTTTATTGGGTTTTTGATGCAGGGTTTTGTAAATGGTCTATTGTAGTGACTGTATAGAGGAAATGTATCGTGGCTCTCAACCCCTGTTTGTTGTCAGTTTTCTGTGATTAGCTTCTGTTATATTATTTAATGATTCAATCCTTACAAATGTTTTATCTAATATGGTTAAATTCTTTTGTTATTATTATTCTTCACAATTTACTTCAATCTGTGTTAAAATACGAATTGCCAGTTTCTCGTCGGTATTCTCTCCTTCCGTCAAGCGTTTTCAATAAATGTCACGCTGTGGCCATGATCGACATATTCTTTATTTCGTTGCCTCTCTTCAATTCCCTGATGGTATGGCATTAACAAGATGGCGCCTTGTACAAAAAGATTTTTCAATATCATTTAGCACAAAAACCCACTGAATCTGGATATCTTGGGCACGTTTTCCTTAAAGGTGTCACATTTTACATATGAAGGGAATTCCCTCCAAGAATATCACCAAAAACTGTCAATAATAAACAAATGCATATTTCCTAACATTATTTAAAACGCAATACACTGAGGAAATCTTATCGACCTCCTTTCCAGATCCCCTCGGTTTAGGACATGGGACGTCATTCCTGCAATTATTGCTAACATTACTATAATGATTTCAAGTTTTGATGGGTTCAAAGTTCCAGTGATTTAATCCCGAGCATATCTGCTCCTGAAATGTACAAGTAGCAATGTATGACTTTCTCCAGGTCTCATGAGACATCGATTACAACAATTATAGCATGAAAGGAACTAGATTAAAGTTGAGATTAGAGAATTCTGTTGGTCCGTGGAACTAAAAGATGTGAAAAGTGTGGTTTACATGTGGGACTGAACAACCATGCAATGCAGTCATTTTGGATTCAGGCATGATGCTTTGCGAGTGTCAGTCAAATAGACACAAAATAATATTCAATTAGAGTACCAGAAAAGTGATGTTTTCATTTTTTTCTTCAAAATGTATGCTTTCCTGTGAGGAAAAGTGAGTGAAAGCTCTTTTTCTTTCACATCAAATTATTTTTTGCTAATTTATCATGCAGTTTTTGCGAAAAAAAACATATACAAAAATTCGATAACTCTCAAATGCTTTTGAAAATGACGTCCCTGTGACGTCATCATATCGGTCTTCTTGCATATACCGGTCTTCTAGCTCTAGGGGTGAGAAAATATTTGGGGGACAAAATGCGCTCCCAGGACTGGACAGGTCCCAAATAGGGCTTGGAAGGGTTAAATGTTGACCCCGGTGATGAGCAGAACAGTTCACCACCATGATGAAGAGGAGCCCTCCCACAGATAAAGAGGGACACATTACTAAAATATCGGCTTCAATATAGACATGAGAGACAACAGTTCAACTGCAGATGTTTGATTTTCTACAGAAGCAGGGGAGGCAACTCTAGTCCGACAGATCCCCTAGGAGGACAACTCTGTAACTACCTGGTTGCCATTGGTAGCCATGATTTGAACCTTGTGACATTGGCTTTGACCTACTGACCCAAATCGATGTAATCAATCAAAAACAATTGAATGCAAGGTGTTGGAGGTATACTTGAAATTTGATCATAATCCACATCTTTGAACTGGGATTATGACAGTAACAACACAATTTTTTCCACCTTTTTCCTTGGCATTTGACCTGAAAATAAATAGGGTTATTCTCTGCCCCATGTGCAAGGTAGGTATAAGGTTTGGAAACAATTTAGGACTTGAAACAGGAGATTTTCCATTTTTGTACAGGTTCTCTAGGTTGAGTGAATTTGATCTTTTGACCTAAACATAGGTAAGCTTCTTCTTTGACCAATTCAACCTTTGGGCACTAAGTAGCCAATGTTTGTACCAATTCATAAACCGGAATTGGAAATGCTTCTTTTTGCAGATTTCTGGCCAAAGTGACCACGACCTTTGTCCTAGTGACCTAAATATCAAAAAGCTGGGAAGTATTCCCCAATTATATATAGCAGTGTCTTCTTCCTTTCAATCGATGGAAATTAAACCAATTTGAAGTATGTTTACTCCACTATCGGAGAGGGTGTCTTTATAACATATCTAGCAAATACAAGAAATGAATGGTGAAATGGAGTGTGATGACACTCGACACGCCCATGTCCCATAAGAGTAAGTGAATTCGTCGGAGTTCAAATCAACGGGAAATAAATAAGCGGAGATTTTCACACAATTTTGCACAGCGTACCTCCTCAAAAGAGTTAATGTCCAACCCCTACTAAAATGGTAACCCGACTTGCGATATTATGACTATGTATTTGAGATGAGAGATCTATTATTACCCTTCTGAATTTTTCAGGAATTCAAACAGCAACAACATTCATTTGACTGCCTTTATCAAAATGGCAGTAGAGACATAGAGATGCTTGTCGTCGGGGTTGTTCGATGATCAAATGTAGCTCAATTCGATAATACGTTCAACTAAAATACTAACTTAGAATAAAGCCAATAGAAGTTACCATGAACCAAATATCACCCCTATCTCCAGACAGGTTGAATCCCCAATCACGACAACGAGAAGCGACGTTGTGCTGAATTCGTGCTAGTATATCCATAACATAATTAAACCCCGACTATTGGTTATTACCTGGAGGGTAGGGAACCATATTGTTGACCAGAAATATTAGAGAAACACAAATTCTCATGGACTCGATCATCTATAAACAAGTCCGCGCAGTATGCCATCAGAAAAAGGACCGAAAGACATATCGACAGATTATAGAAAATACAGACTCGAGTTCAGGTGACATTTTCAAATATCAATTGCGAATTTATCACCTGTTTTCCAACTAGCATGCCGGTCTTCACTCATTAACCACGAGACAGGTCATGGTAATACCTCTTTGAGTAACATTTGCACACGACCACCTTCGGTGTATTAGTTCCCTTATACCTAGATGATACAAACATATAATAATCTACTGTCGGTTGGAGCTAACTGGTCATCGGTGTTCGGACATGCAAGCTCTGGGTTCAATTCATAGATTTAGAAGCACTATTTAATTTAAAACAAACATTGTGTCAATAACATCGAGCTAACCGTGCATTTGTTACACGTTTTAGCACGGTTATGTGAAATCAACACCCGTCAAGTGCAGGTATTCATTGGGGTTTTCCATTTCACAACTCGGATGAGGAAAGTAACAATCGAATAAAACAAACAAATAAATTACCAGATAAAATTTCTTTCTCAAGTTTAACTTGTTTTCATCGTGAAATTGATCAACAAAGCGACACAAATAGACATATATCCACGTAATTTCCACAGAGCTGACGGTATCATTCCCCATTTGAGAGACCACATAAACCCGTCCAGTGACATTGGCACGATGCCAACCGAGACGGGAGCACCAGTGGACGAGTTTTTTTTTTCAAGAAAGGAGAGAAAGGTTCTCAAAGTTTAAAATATGTTTTCAACGTTTCATAATCTTTGTCGATAATCAATTTGGGTAGTGCAATAGAATAAAAATATTGTATTATTTCTTAAACAAAAGATAAGATAATTAACCACTTAAAAAGTTTATATACAGGTTCCTGTATCTATTGCAGTCATTCGGTTTATAGAGTGCATCTAAAGTGTAATAGTAATACTGTAGTTCTTTGCATACTTCGTCGCGTGGCCTTTGTTTTTATTCTCTTCGGGTACATACAGAGCCTTCAAGAGAAAAAAGAAGACCTGAAAGTGATTCATAGAAATCTATGCCAATAACATATCCCGGAATGTGTATCAGGGTGGCAGGCTTCATCCTATTCAGCGTAAAAACCAAAGGTTTATGTTCTGGTTCTGATGTTGGGACATCACAGGGGCATCGTATGAGGGTCGGTCTGGTTCGTTTTTGCCTTGGATGGTGCTACTTCGCGTTGTTCTTTTCGGTGTTACAGGTTTCTCTAAATGATCACCTCATGTGGATCCGTATTCTTCAGTGATTTGACTGTAGAACAAGAACTCACTGGGGGTTTGTAGTATTTATATTTCTTCATATTGGTAAATAGGGCTTTAACCTGAGTAGAACCTTGACGATGTCTTAAAATAATCATCGGTCCCGGGGCTAGGGGCCGTTGCACATTATGTGTTTTACAGCTCCATGGAGGTCGATTGAACAACCACAACCAAAGCCCGATTGAGATATATCACACTCTAGAAAACGATCTTGAAAATCTCCACAGCACCACGATGAATGGCTCTGATTGTGGTTTTTATTTCTTATACTTACTAAAACTATAACTAACTATAACATTGCTTTAGCGGAAAAAAAGAAAAATTATATATCGAAATAGATGTAACAGAGAGAACACGATATTTTCTATTCGATTAAGCGAAATTCTAATGAAACAAGCAATCCATGTTCCACCGCCAGGCTACCAACACGCTGGAAATAATTCTCCATCTGCTAGAAGGCGACAAACGCAGTGGTATAGTAAGGGTTGTAAAACGTGCCTCAGCAGGCCAGCACAACTATTTGAACAACTGATATGACCTATCAAATACGTCGATTCGTGATCTATTTGGATTACTGAAAGTCCCTTCTACCAATGACCGTTCGACGAACCAAGCGTCCGTTAGTGAGTCTACAATGTAGATTGTGGGAGACTTACAGGTTCAGAATTAAGGATTTGTGTGCAGTTTCTTCTGGGGAAGTTGAGGAATGCTGTCTCAGCTATTTGATTTTTTTTTTTTTTTTTATGAATATTTTTATTCATTTTCAAAATAAGTGAGTGAGTGAGTAGGATTTAACGTCGTTTTCAACATTTTTTCAGTCATATCACGACGGTGCCTACATGTGCCAGAACACGAGAGTGTCCACAGTTCCTATTATGCTGGACACTGATCAGCCCAGCCAGTACAGCACCCGGTCACCCATCCAAGTATTGACCGAGCTCAACGCTGCTTAACTTCGGTGATCTGACGAGAACCGGTGTGCCCAACGTGATGCGCCGTACCCATTTTCAAAATAATCCTCTTATACACTTATATACACATTATACATTGTATGACAACAAAGACCACTTAACAACGATTACATACCAATTGATACAATTTCTCTCATTGTGAAAAATAAATATTTATGTACATATTAATATATTTCATCTCTTTATATTACAGTGGTACACGTTCCTAAAGCTCGTCTGTTGTGCGTTGTCATTGTGTTACTTTCCCTACCATTCCTCACACACTCCTCTCATTTCAGCTCTCACAACATTCTGAAGTAATTTTCGAAAAGACACCATCTTTTGTTAAATTTATCCAATGTCTGTGTTGTACTTGCGATATATCGTTCCGCCTTGTAGTGACTTTCGAAAATATTCAATATCGCCTGTATATGAAGTTGTTTGGATTCGATCTTCTTGTTAATGATATATTTCTTAGTTAACAGCATAAGCGTGTTGAGGGCACATTGTTCTTTATCCCGCCCCAGCTATTTGATTTTAAATGGGGTTTTTTTTCACTTAGTCACCTGAGTCATTGTGCTGAAAATGAGACACATCAAAATCAAGGCTGCTGCAGTTTACTGAATGTCGTGGCTTTAAAGATTAATGAATCTATAAAACGATCGACCCTCAAAATCAAACATCCCCGTTGATCATATATTTCAGGTATCGCCTGAAGGGTCAATATGACTTTTTATTGTTTCAAATTATCTTTCGTGGAAACTTTTTAAGATTTTGGTGGCACATGCGGCCCTCAAAATGAAGTTAACCCTGCTGCTCCATTACCGTAGTTTATCCTGAAACATACTAGTCTTCGTTTACGACTGTCATACATATTCATGAAGGTATGGAATAGTCGGTCCTCAAAATGAAGGAAATTCCGCTATTAAATACCCGGTAGTTGAATGTCTTCATGGATTATTGTCAGCCATAGAGTTTAATAGTATGTAGATTATGCAGTATCTTCTAATCGTATAAAATGGTAGAATAATAGCCAGTCGATTTGCGAAATCCGTATGGGAAGCAGCCCTTAAACTACAGTCGATTTGATTAAGCTATTGAGGTAGTGTATACCTTCCTTGTTTATAAGAGAGGTGGTAATATGGCTGTCAACCTCAGAGGGACGTTAAAAGTTTTAGCTCGATTTTAAGGGTGTGTCCTTGGGGTCATGTTTTAGGAATTTTCAATCCATTGTAAATGTCAACTATTTAGGAATACGTACACTTGAGCGAATAGAGTAATTCGAACAGTTTAAAACATTTTCTATTTTTTTATATACAGAATATATAGGTATAGTCTATAAGACTATAATTTGGTCAAAAGAATTCAAATGTTTTTGATATTTTGGTCCGAATCATTCCAACCAGTGGACGACAGTTGACTATCAAATTGTTCTATCTAATCTGACCTCTACTTTGAATTTATGCGATACTGGTATTCCTTAAGGAATGTACTATATGTTTGCTAATAGTTTTTCGTTGCCAAGCGACTTGTCCGTAAATGAAACGTTGAATGATTAAATTATATGGTAATAAAATCCGTATCCAAAAAAACAAACCTAGAACGGATTATTGACGATTCAAATGTAAGTCGGTTACTCTATATTCTGAGGAATCAACGATATCTTACGTGGATCCGGTATTTAATATAATACAAATTTACGAGTTATTTAAGTCAGGTCCGTTCAAATTATGAGACAGACTTGTTCCTGGTTAATATGCTGTGTCACTGCCTTGAGACTCAGAGCAATTAGTATTTTTGGTCATCAAATATGTAGTGTTATGTGAATCTGCACTGAATATATTGGAAGTGATCGTAGTCCATCATTGTGCTTTGAGCAGTTTGATGAGCTCTTAATGTTCTCACAGAGCTATATGTTAATGTTAATGTTCTTAATTACAACACATATAAGGGAAGTGGGAAGAGGTGCCGACATACTGACTGCGTCACATGACTTCACAGAATAGTCTTCTGGTTAATGCTCTCACAGAGCTATAGGTTTCTATTTTCTGGAATTCTCTCTCTTGGTTCAACCCTTTTAGCTATAATTTGCAAATGGATATTGTCATGGAAAACGCGGCGGATATACTAAGACTACGTCCGAGAATCTTCCGTATTATATAATCCGAATATGAGGTATCGAGAGAGGCTTTCCTGTGAAGTCATATGATTGCATTTTAGTCGCCAGGCGTCGTCAACTTTTCCAATCTCTTACACACCTCTCCAATTTATTATCTGTATATGACAGGAATCTGCTGGTAGACCCTATACAAATATATATGTAGATTTCTTGTCTTGGTGGGAAATTTAAGATGCACGACGTCGGGCATTAGGCCTACATGTTACGTAGGTATTCCTGCATTTACAGTTCTTATCCCATTTTGAGATGTTTACTCCACCAGACGCCCTCGATGCTGATCCATTAATATCCGATGAGTTTAAGCCGGTGCTAGGGACCGTGTGTTTACTTTATAGACTCCACATGAACATCGGCAATAAAAGCGCGGCTAAGACACTAAGGCTACTTCCTAGAATCCTCCGTATTCTATAATCTGGATGAGAGGTACCGAGAGAAACCATTCTGTGGGGTCATATGGTTTCTTTTTAGTCGTCAGACGTCGTCAACTTTTCCCACCTATCATATATCTCTCTAATCTGGCTATTCGATACAGTATGGCTTCAATCGTAGCTTGCCGTTGTATCAACTGACATCCTCCCCCCGCCCCCTTCACGAATATATATGTATTTGTGCTGTGTACTCTAAGCTTAACATAACTGCGAAAACGATAACATAATGCTTAAATATATCCGATCACTGCGTTGGCGAACCCGGCCATCAATTCGTATATTCTCGTTTGCAGCACTGATAATCCTGAACAGGATGGTATTGGTTTAAACAATAATTTATTGAATCAGTGGAAGCACAATGAGCCAGAGCTCGTTACTGTGTCTCCCAGTCGTATATACAACAATAGTTATTCAACACATACAAGAATATGTACATATTACGATTCATTTATGGCAGGATACTGTATATGATGAGTGATGATGTAAATATAGAGTAAAAGAATAAACATACAAGAAAAATTATTTCGGCTTAAATAAGTTGTTTGCATTAATGCTATACCGCGCGTTGAAACGTGGAGAAGATTGTGACAAGTGACAGAATAGGGATCATCGTAGGTGTCCAGCAGATTAGCAATCAAACAAACGTTGTCTTTGAGTGGTCAAAATGGGACAGTGGAAGAAAAAGTGCTCGACAGTTTCGTCAAGGCAGCCGCATGTTACATTATGCAATTATTGCATGATGTAGAGTGGAACATCACGATTTGTCAGCTCGAGACAAGCTCGAGACAGCTTGAGACTTGTCGAGAGCTGACAAATCCTGATGTCCCACTCTATAGCATGCAGTAGTTGTTTTATTATACCAAATGTTTTATTTTTAGTACGTACGGTACGTAATACATCCCTGCAATAGCTCAGATTCATAGCTACCGGTACTCACTTTCCTCAATTCTGCGCTTGGCTTATTGTGTTCAACACTGCGCGACCGTTGTTGATTTCAAAACGCAATGTCAAGATCGACTGTTTGACCTCGGCTTTTTTGTCGATTCAATCGCATAATTTGGAAGAGAAACGTTCTCGGTGATCTGACGTACCTTTTCGAAAGATGCCAAATTTATTTCAGTCAATTACCAAATCGCATTCACTAATTTCTATCCCCAACGGGCCGACGTATATACACATCAATCTTCGTTTCGGGGATTATGTTGGCGCGCGCACTATGAGAGGCAACTCTTGATCTGGCAGATGTCACCGTGGAACAATTGTCATGTTCAACGCTCTGCCGTGGTACATGACATTTATTCAACGGTAAGGCAAGATATGACTGCATCATCACTGAACATCACGATTTGTAGAATGACACGTGGCAGGCTGTCAACCAATGAAAACATTACGAATTTACATGAGGTATAATAAATCGCGTTGTCGCTTAAGTGTTGTTTCAAGTTGCTGCAATCATTACGGATTCGACACAGTAGGATGGGGACGAGTGGAAGGGGACGAGTGGAAGGGGACGAGTAAAGGATGGTATTATAGATATAAGCTATTAAGAAGGCAACAAGAATTATAAATTAGTTGAAAAGGGGCGGTCCAACCTGTTATGAAATTGCACCAAATATGTGGAGTGAGCCGGCACGCTCTCACAGAAAAGACGTCATCCGTTGCATTGATGTGGGATGTGATGCGATCAATGACGTTTTAGACTTCACAGAGCATACATGTAGAAGGTCAACCAGGCAAGGCAATGTTGTACTTTATGCCAATCAAAACATTTATTAGAATTTTATTTAGAATACATGTGAAATTCTCCCGTCATCCAATGATTGGATTGTGTACCTATCATACGTCCAAAAAAGGTTTAATGACATCGACAACTTTGAATAAATCTTCGCGAAAAAAAAATGTTTCTCCAACTTTAATTCGCTCCATGATGTACGGCAACAGGATGTACAAGAAGGTACAGGCAGACGATAAATTTTGATATCCATTTCAATCCTATTACCCTTCTGGGTGAGTTCAACTGGACACGCGAAGAAAATTATGACGTCATATAATCCACACCGAATCGGTTGTGAGGTAGCATCTAATGAAATTATATGGCTTCCTTCTTTACATGTAATAATGTTATTTGATAAAACACGTAGGGTGTGCTAGAATTAGAGGATAGATCGTCCCATCTATTCTATGCGGAAAGTAGTATACAAGGCGTAAATTGGCGAAATAGCGCCTCACTGCGCATGCGCAGAACCTTGTGTGACGTCATAAGTGTGTAAAATGGGGCGGTATTGGGGCGGTGTGCGCATGCGTGATGTGTGGGAGGTGGGTACAAGATGGCCGCCATGTGGGAGGTGGGTACAAGATGGCCGCCATGTGGGAGGTGGGTACAAGATGGCCGCCATGTGGGAGGTGGGTACAAGATGGCCGCCATGTGGGAGGTGGGTACAAGATGGCCGCCATGTGGGAGGTGGGTACAAGATGGCTGCCATGTGGGAGGTGGGTACAAGATGGCCGCCATGTGGGAGGTGGGTACAAGATGGCCGCCATGTGGGAGGTGGGTACAAGATGGCCGCCAGTGGAAGATGTGGGAGGGGGGTACAAGATGGCCGCCAGTGGAAGATGTGGGAGGTGGGTACAAGATGGCCGCCAGTAGTAAAATGTATAAAAGGAGTTGATTTTTAGGGAAAGGGTGTATTCAATCTGACTTACCTGACCTGACTTGATCAGCCAGCCAGCCAGCCAGCCAGTCCTCCTGCCTGCCTTCCTGTCTGCCTGCCTGCATTCTGCCTGTGTGGAATGCATGTCCTTACTTGGTTCTGGGTTTTTTCCATCACGGTTGTGCGCAGGTGTATGACGTCACTTCCGGTCTGCGTGAATCGGGCGTGACCTGGGACTATGGGATGCATGTACTGACTTGGTTCTGGGGTTTTTCCCTCACGGGGAGGTCACGTGATCAGTTCAAGGTCATATCCATTTTTTATCGATATGTCAACTCCACACCCAGTCCATTAAATGCTCCTTCACCTATGCTTCAATTTGATACCTCACTCGACCTGTGGTGTGAGTGAGTGCAAGAATGTATTCATCCGCGGTGATGCAGTCATGTCTGGCGGTGATTCGGTCTCGGGAAAAAGCTTCCTTGCCCAATGCCTATGGACTTTACCGAAGATACACGGACTTTAACGAAAAGACACGGACGTACACGAAAAGACGCGAAGGTGAACGCCATTGTGGGAAACCTCCCACAGACAGGTCAGTACATGCATTTCTATGTTGTTCACGCATAATAAAAGGATTGATCTGTAATCTGTGTTGTTGTTGTTGCTCCCTTTTTTTTTGACTAACCCATCAGAATAGTACGTATCACGGACTATACCCGTAGAGCTACATCTGGTCTATAAAACACGTCCCTCTGGATCCCACACCTTCATTTCTACAGAGCCATGGCGGAGACCCAGCCCCATGCGACTCGCATTTTACAGTATGCCACCGTGGTGAATTCATTCACGGGTTACCGAGCAGTGGTCCGGTCCATGTTTGCAGATGGCGACGACAACGAGGGACGACGCCAGATCCTGAACGAGTTCACAGAAGCGGTCCTCCACAGAGTGCACTCGATGGAGAGGCGTGCCATCACTCACCACTACTGGACTATGACAGCCATCCTTGATGCTCGGGCTATGGACCACGAGCGCTCACGCCGCAACCAGCACCGGCTGGTTGGCCTCATACTAGTCTGTGCCCTATTCACCCTGGCGCTGTGGTATTGACACTATAAATACCAGGGTCAGACAGAGTGTGTGTCATTCACCGTTCGACATTTGGACCAAGCATGTCATCCGTCCTACGAGCCATCCTCCCCCTTACACCTTACCAGGTGGGATTATACGTTTATGAAGATTATGTGACTCTGGTGGAAGATAGTGGCGGGGATTGGAGGGCGTCCCCTGAGACTTTATCGAATACGGTGACACTACAGCGTGATGGCTGGACTAAGTTTAAACGGGTGTTGAGCGGAGAGTTAGATGGACACCTGATCCACCTGGACAAGGCCAACTACGTATACCATACTGCGCTCTACCCACGGGTGGGACGCTACCAAGAGCCGGCTCGAAGTTTCCTCCTAACTTCCTCTCTGTGGTCAGCCTTGCAGAAAATAGGCCCTCTGGTGGACCAGTTATTTATACCCGACGATCGATCACCCCACCAATTGGCATGGGCTCATGCTATCGAACACGCACTAGATGAACCTAATGAGAAAAAAGCGGATGGAGAAAATACTATATGTATAGAATGCGCAGAGGCTGGAATGACAGGGTCACCTCATGAAGCCACCCACACACACACATGACGGGCCAGAACGATGAAGAAGAAGAAAAAATCCGTGATGAAG
Organism: Hanleya hanleyi; assembly: GCA_036873755.1. Taxonomy (NCBI): domain Eukaryota; kingdom Metazoa; phylum Mollusca; class Polyplacophora; order Lepidopleurida; family Hanleyidae; genus Hanleya; species Hanleya hanleyi. Next base: position 33,283 of record JAVTVY010001073.1, read on the forward strand.
CCGCGGGGCCAATGGCTGAACCCCATGAACAACTACATGAACCCGACGACGATGCCATTGATTACCCGGCTAGACTCAGTCAGCCCAGTGATATGACCACCTGATCCTTTTGATCTCACGGGGTTCTCCCTATAAATACGAGAGACAGTGAAATGTGGTACCATTCACGTACTGACTATGACGGAGCATATAGTACTGGCGTATTTCAGCTTGACCCCCGAGGTTTTCCTGCACGTGTATGCGGATAAGGTCGATATCATGGAGGAGGTGGGAGACATCTGTGATGCGGACCCTACACAACCGCGCCCGGCTCAAATTCGTCTGTCCCGGAGGGCTGGACCAAATTCAAACGGGTGTTGTCTGGTGAACTGGACGGCGATCTCATCCACTTGTGTCACGATGTGTACATCCGACGCGGCCCTTTCTTTGCTCAATTGGCTCGGCTAGATGGGGGTACAGTGCATTTTACCCTTCACCCGGATCTATGGTCTGCATTGGAAGATGCCGTGGTAGATGTGGATGAAGTGCTTATCAAGCGGTCATCAGACGAGTTGGACTGGTCATTTACCATGGCCACTGTGGAAGTCCACGAAGAAAATCAGAAAGAAACTCAGGCCCAAGATATACCCGTTATAAATAAACGATAGAGCCAGGGTCCATCATCATTTTGTCACCATGAAGCGCTGGAAGAAGGTGTTGGATAACTTATACTACAGTCCCGACAGTCCGGCAGCCTATAGTGCATTGTCGGCTCTCTATCGAGCGGCCAAACCCCAGGGGGTGCAACGTGCCCAAGTCCGAGATTGGTTAAGAAGACAAGACACCTATACCTTACATCGATCTGTCCGTCGCCATTTTCTACGGAACCGGGTCATCGTGGGAGGAATAGATGCCCAGTGGCAAGCGGATTTGGTGGATATGAGCGCCTTTGCCAAACACAACGATGAGAATCGGTATATCTTGACGTGCATCGATATCCTATCCAAGTATGCGTGGGTGGTACCAATCCGGACGAAAACGGGGGCAAATCTCATAGCGGCGTTCAAAGACATCTTCAAGACCGGGCGCAAACCTTTGTATTTGCAAACCGACGAAGGCACGGAATTCCTCAACAGACCGTTCCAAGCCTTTCTCAAGAAACAGAAGGTGTTTTTCTTCCATACGTACAACGAGACCAAGGCTTCCGTTGTGGAGAGGTTCAACAGGACATTCAAAGGCCGCATGTATAAATATTTCAC
>JAVTVY010001074.1:0-32968 GCA_036873755.1 Hanleya hanleyi
AATATTCAAGCGGAATGTGCTTTTCTCACCGTCAACGAAGACACTGTTTTCTTCATTTTTTCTACAGTTATCATGAACGAAACGAACTGGAATTTTGAGGAGACGCGTATCGAGTACTCAGTGATAGACTTTCTCTTTTTTTAATCCAGAAAATATCAACAGTAGACGAGCATACGTTTGAAAATTTGCTCTGCGAGGAAGTGCTGATAGAGAGAACAACAACCACATCCAGCGTACAGTACAACGACCCGGCAGGAGGAAAGCGGAAATACCATCCTTTCCCCTAGAAGATCTACCCATCCTGCCTGACCAAAGATGATGACACTCCACTCATTATATTTGAGCAACCTCCCCCCCACCATCTCGGCTGCCCGGTTCGTAGACGGACATGCCATTGACACCGACATCCATGATGAAGATGGGATAAGTCCGTACCGGTATTTCCCGGTGAGCTAGTATGTTAGCGGCTGCACAACAGGGAAGTAGGCTTACGCCCATCGTGAATAAAAACACGTTAAAATAACAAATGCTCTTTTCAGAGCAAACCATTCCTTCCGAGAGAGGTAACTTCTCAATAGCACATGAATTTAACACACAGATGTCCTACATTACTCTTTTTATTAGCAAACTACATTGAAAAACAATCCCTGGCCTATATGAAAAAGGTTGTTGTCACGACCGATCTCATCACATATCAAACAGAGGATTTTTTTTCTTTTTGCCCCATTAATTAATAAACAGTCTGCGCGATAACGGATTGTTATTTTTTTTCAACCGGGGGACATAACCCTGAATAATGGGTAATTTATTTTTTGATAAAATAGCCCGAATGAATAACGGGAATTTTATTTTGAATGAACACGATTTGTTCTAATGTCAATGGTTCTCCTTATTTTGCCAACGAAAGGATTCGGATGGACTCCTCTCACTCATTACCGGACAATTTGTAAATGAGAGCCTACTTCGTAGGAACATAATGTTTTTACCAAATACGAACAATACCAATAAAGCCTGGGAACAAAATACATCAGACAAGCGGATTTCTACGAAAGCCGAGAGGGTTCTTCAGAGTTTTACTTTTTTCCGACTTCTGACTTCCGACTTCAGTGTTAGGATTTTTTTTTGCTTTTATAACGCATTACATCTTAAATTATGAAACATGGAATTACAGAATACCATATTATGAAATCTTGTGCTTGAAAAACTGATTGCATGTACTTTTAATAATCAGATAACCATTGAAGTTTATCTGCAGTTATGTTCTGATTATTAAAATGCGATAACTTCTAATGTAAATCGAAATACCTTATGTCACAAGTCAAAGGCGCCTCAATTACATAATATAATAGCACAATTCTATTCAACTGATCATAATTACTTCCGAAATATTATAAATAAATATATAAATATACATTTCTCCTGGTTGATGAGTTCCATGAAAAATTTAAAGGGATTTATCGAATAATAATAGGTAATTTTTAATGCTTGGGCCATGGTCACACAGCTCTATACAGTGGGTCAATCTATCTTGCACTCACGCCGTCCGATTTTACACTCACTCACACTGGCCCCGATTTTGAAACGCACCTGCTACCAACAGGTGTCATTTTTGGCAAAAACCCAAAGACCTCATTTGCATATTTTCAGGGCATAACAGGCCGCCATCTTGAACACGACCACCCCTCACACACAAAAAAACAAGCCGCCATCTTGAACACGACCACCCCTAACACACACACAAACAAGCCACCCTCTTGAAAACGACCCCAAAGACCTCATTTGCATATTTTCAGGGACAACAAGGCCGCCATCTTGAAACCAACCACCCCTAACCTACAAAAAACAGGCCGCCATCTTGAAAACAGTGGGGAAAAACCCAGAGACCTCATTTGCATATTTTCAGGGGGACAACAGGCCGCCATCTTGAATCCGACCACCCCTAACCTACAAAAAACAGGCCGCCATCTTGAAAATATGCAAATGAGGACCGTGAAACAAGTGCAATTGACCACCCCCTACAAAAACAGGCCGCCATCTTGAAACCGACCACCTCTAACCTAGAAAAAACAGGCCGCCATCTTGAAAATATGCAAATGAAGACCGAAACAAGTGCAATTGACCGCACCTACAAAAACAAGCCGCCATCTTGAATCCGACCACCCCTAACCTAGAAAAAACAGGCCGCCATCTTGAAAATATGCAAATGAAGGGTCAAACAAGTGCAATTGGCCGCCATCTTGAAGCCGACCACCCCTAACCTAGAAAAAAAGGCCGCCATCTTGAAAATATGCAAATGAGGACGAGCGAAACAAGTGCAATTGACCGCCCTACAAAAACAGGCCGCCATCTTGAATCCGACCACCCCTAACCTAGAAAAAACAGGCCGCCATCTTGAAAATATGCAAATGAAGGGTGAAACAAGTGCACGTGTACGCACCTACAAAAACAGGCCGCCATCTTGAAACCGACCACCCCTAACCTAGAAAAAACAGGCCGCCATCTTGAAAATATGCAAATGAAGGGTCAAACAAGTGCAATTGGCCGCCATCTTGAAGCCGACCACCCCTAACCTAGAAAAAACAGGCCGCCATCTTGAAAATATGCAAATGAAGGGTGAAACAAGTGCACGTGTACGCACCTACAAAAACAGGCCGCCATCTTGAAACCGACCACCCCTAACCTAGAAAAAACAGGCCGCCATCTTGAAAATATGCAAATGAAGGGTCAAACAAGTGCAATTGGCCGCCATCTTGAAGCCGACCACCCCTAACCTAGAAAAAACAAGCCGCCATCTTGAATATACCCAATGCACCCAATGACCTCATTAACATAAAACTCATTAACATAAACTCACGCATGCGCACACACATAGCCACGCCCACAAAATAATTTCTGCGCATGCGCAGTGAAGCGCATTGGCCCTTCAAAGCTCTTTCCCTACTACTCACGGGTCACTGCACACAGGCGCTTCTTTGTTCTCTCAATAATGCGCAAAAGTTGAATTGGTTATAACAGTTTTAATGCAATATGGGAACTGCATAGATCACTGGCAGCAGGAGTCAGGCCAACTTTGCTTGTTGAATCTGGCAATTTATTAAATGTTTGCCAATACCTTTGAGGAGAATGTAATCACACATTCAATTGCCAAATTTCAAGATTTTAACTCTGGTATTCACAGTATACAAGATACCAGGTAAGTTAAGCAAGATAATCAACTCCAAGATCGTCATCTCCGAGGTTTTCAACTCCAAGATCTTCAACTCCCAAGATTTCATAACTCAAGACAAATGTGAATTTGACAAAAAAAATCTCAACTCAAATAGAGAGAACATGACAAAATTGTGTAGGCTTACGTGCAGCTTCCAAATAATTTATTCAAAAGGTTCATGCATCCTCAACAGACACGAAATAAGATGATAGCTAGAAATGTAGGGGAAATATATCATCTGTTGATTCTTCTCGTAAATCACATTGACTTATTCATCAGCAATACAAGGGGTTTTAAAACATAGCAGAAAATCTCGCAGAAAAATTCTTAAAAATTATCCGATGAATTACATGTACAGCATGAACAACAACAACTCGTGTTGCATAGTTTCCCGCGAAAAGTTCATTATGTCACACCTAGACTGTATTTTTCATAACGTGAATCGATACACACGTTATGATTTTATAATTTGTGATGAGCGCGAGCAATAAAGAATCCTGAATAACGCATAAAAAATTCAGTAGTCTGATTGTTTGCTGTTTCCCAACTTCTTTTGGAAAATATATCCGCAACTTCATCTTGATGAAGTTTATAGCGTACACTGCTTCCAGGTCATGATATCAAGAACTCGCGGGTCGTTTGCTCGCTGGCCGTTTGGAAGCGTAAGCTGGATCACTCTGGGAATATGGTAGCTGTGGGCCGGACGGAGATTTACAGCCACAGAAAAGTAAATACATACCGGTACAACATAATTCCCTTATATGGAAATACCGGTACAACATAATAAACTTGGCCTAAAGATATTGATACGATAATACCATGAATGCTATCACTATTTTTCACTGGGGTTATCACGATCTCTACAGTTCAGAAAATTGATGTGCTTAAATATCAGTTGCCGACTGTTAAAATTGTTGGTCGATGCTGAGAGGTTGAAGCAGTGTGTAGAGGTCATGAAGAGGTCACGCAATTGTAGTGCGCACGTCGAAATCGTCAGACCGCTGGCATTCGGGAGGCAACCTGTAACCATCTCGGTCATCTATGCGCTGTAAGACTGACCCTGGGATCGTGTGTATCCATTTTCAGCCTACTTTCGGCAACTGCAAGAGGGAATTTCCAGAAATCAATACCACGTGACTTCGTCAGCCAATCAGCTACGTAACCCCAACGTAACTCGCCATTTTCGAGTCATGTGATGTACTACTTGTTCAAAATTACAGATCCACCACACCTCTTGGATGATACGAAAGTTATTCAAACCTAAATATTTTGTAAGCCCAGGCAATATCTGTTTCAGAAGTGGTATGAAAACCTGTAATTTGTCAGATTTCTCGAGTCTGTTCTCCGCCGGATGAAGGTCGAACAGAATCCGGTAAAGTACCGGATATCGCTCCGCGATAATGGAGACACACGATTCGCAAGCCATCTTATGGATGGCGAAGTGTACGCAAATGATTCGGGAGGGTGACTGGGTGGGAGGAGGGGGTAGAGAGAAGTGTCGAAATATGGGGTCTCTATACATAACCCCATGCTTTGTATATGTGTTTTTCTATATAAAGCATGGGGTTATGTATAGAGACCCCATATTTCGACACTTCAACCTACCCCCTCCCACCATCCAGCCCCCCCCCCCCCCCCACCCGAAACTATTGTTTTGAGGGCCTGTGGTGTCGATATAGCACCAGCATTCTCCTTCACCCTCTCTCTTCCCTGATCTCTTTGGGGCGGGGTTTTTAAATAATGATAACTGATGTAAAAATAGTATACGGATCAAATTATCGTAATATTCAAAGAAAGGACGATTATTCTTAAATTTAGGACAATTTTGGCACTATTTGTGTTCAACACTTTAAGGAACAGGAGTGGTGAATAAAAAAAATGTGTTTGATCTGTGACGTCATCTGTTACTTGAATGTCGACTGAACTCTGGAGATAAGAGTTGAATACGTCAGGTACCGTATCAGTTCCCCATGCGGCATGTTCCAGCGGAGATTTTCATAGGAATTCGCATTCGCCTAATATCAGAGGCTGTGTCTGGATGGTATGAATTACAGGCTGTAATATTAAAACAATCTGATTAAAACCAGATCAGAAAAAAACCCCGCTGCCTATTTGAAATGTCGTGATGAGTAGGCCTAAAGATGGAGAGCGTTTTTGTAGATCTGATTTTTAATCAGGCTGATATAAAAATATTTAGGAATTCGCCATTCAATTTCATTACCTGATATGTCTCATTACCTGATATGTCTCATTACCTGATATGTCATGCGCACTAAAAATTCCTTGCGGAACATATTTTTTTTTACACCAGCCATTGATTAGACTTTCACTTCTGTATGCTATCATTTGATTTTCAATATAGATTTAAATGAGACGAGTGGAAGGCGACGTTCACGGACCGCTCCTTGGCAATCCGAACTCACCCGACTGATGTATTACTGGACTAACACGTTCTGACAGTAAAATATTCACCTTTACGAGAACGCATCTGTTTTTCTTGGCTCGGAAGCTAAGACCCGCCCAAAGTCGATTAAATCAGTTTAACGCCCTCGCGATATCGTTAACTGTGTAATCAGGCACACATTGGAGAATCAAACCATTAAGAAATGAATGAAATGGAACGTCCGTTAGGCCATGAACCAAAGAAAATCACAGTAAGCTGTAAACAAGAAACTGGATAGTTGGGGATTTGATAAAATAATTGACTGAAATACAAACTATAGTTGAGTGCAGGTGCGAAAAGAAAGAATGCCAAAGGAAACAATACCCCTGTTCTCTTTAGAATCATCTTCATTTTATCAAGCCAATTTCTAGGTTCCCACTTCGAACTTCCCTTCAATGTTCAAAAAACTTATATATAGACACTAGACGTCACTGACATCGAAACCATTTGAATTTCGAAATGTGTCATGGAAGAGCGTTAGTGATTGGCTGACCTATATATTGAGGCAGTAGAGGACGTTCATTTCTAGAGGTTGAAAGTTTTTTTAAGTTTCAGGATTTTTCATCAGGTTAGGAGATGATCCATGAAAAAAAAAATAGAGGGTCACCATATTCGTTAAAAAAATATGGCAACAGTGTATACCGCTTAAAAGCCATATACTGAATACATAGGAAAATTTGAATTTTTTCTTCTTTGATGCTCAATAAATCAGACTTCCTAATGTCAAATTTACCCCATTTTGCTATATTATACTAAACACATATAGTGCTTGTTGAATATGTAATAAAAACAGGGGGACACCATACTTTCATAGAAAATATTAGCGGTATAACAGATAAACTGAGCCTTTTCAGTCCTATTTCCAGGAGGGGGTGGGGCGGGGAATCGGGGTGGGTGTGGAGAATATTATTGAAGTTCCCTTTATTAGCCATTCAGAAGTTTTCTTTTTGTTGAAAGTGAATAAGAGTGAATTTGTGGGTATTCCAGATGAATAAGTTTCAACCTCTCGAGCACTTTGCACCTTCCAAACGTTGAATTTAAAATGCCTTTTTTTTGGTCGGTCCCATCACACTATCGAACCACCAGTAAAGCGCATAAATGGTTCTGTTGTGTCTTTTGCTGATTTTTATTCCATTTTAAGATGTCTGGGTATTTTTGTTAGGAGATTCAGTTTGTTTTAAAAAATTCCACATATGACCATGTTGTAAATAGGAAATGAACGTCCTCTACTCCCTTAACCCAATACAACCACCATATTAGGAGGAATGACGTCACTACACAACCATGACAACCGGTGTGTAGGTTCCGATTGGTTGGTCTCTCGTTCGTAGGTGAAATACACCTCGGATTTTGAACACCCATACTGATGCTGTATATAAGATGTTAAATGCAATTTGAGAGGAGAAAATGGAAAAGGCCAACACGTGATAATTTTGGTCAAACTAAGAATTGCATTGCTTGAATAGAATGTCTACAGACTACGTGTTACTTAGTATAGTACTGTTATACACACCAGCGTACAGGTTACCTATAGTTTTATATGAAATGGTACTCTTATACATCGCAGTGTAAAACGTGTCCTTCGGACGGGGAAAGACATCACATGCGCACTACAGAATGTTATCGTAATATCCACTGCCTTATTTAATATTAATTACTTCTGTAATGTTATACATGTAGAAACGGAAAGTAATTGGTGGATGATCATTGCTGGATTACTGGAACATTTATAACGTTTAATAAATTTCAACAATCTGCATCAATAAAATGTCTATCTGTAGTAACATATTCAATATCAGTTATCCTTCTGTAGATATTTTTCCCGATTAATTACTCCAATATAACATTTTATTTACATGAGCCTTGATTGGCGATAAATCGGAATGAAAATATTTCTGACCAGGCCAGATTCCCACCACGGCTATTTACGTATAGTATATACCTGTACAGTTGTATAGTATATACCTGTACAGTTGTATAGTATATACCTGTACAGTTGTATAGTATATACCTGTACAGTTGTATAGTATATACCTGTACAGTTGTATAGTATATACCTGTACAGTTGTATAGTATATACCTGTACAGTTGTATAGTATATACCTGTACAGTTTTGTGAGAAAGTATGCACATGGATATGTAATTATTTGTCGGAAACAACCCTAAGCACATTTCAGTGCCAACGGATAGACGTACACGTGTTATGTCAGTGTTTATGACAAGTTTCTGATTCCCAATGGGCGTGAAATGTCATTTCGGACCTTTTACTGTCCCAAGTCACCATGGTCACCGGTGCCATAACTGCAAGTATTGTGAGTTCCGCCTTGAATTTCTGTCAGATCAAAAACTTCCCGACCCTTAATTGGGTATTGGGTGCCCCCTTTTGATACTTAATTTGTTATCTACGGTTTCTCCACTGCCAAACACGTAACAGTCATGTTATCTTTCTCCTCTGGCTGCACTCGAGTATCTACATGTATATACATACGAAAGCAACTGTTCCAGGATATGTTGTCGTTACAGTATCCTGGACTGACCGAAGACGCTGTGGGATGAACCGGAGTGAACAGAGGGCCGCTGAACACGAAAAAGAGCCCACAGTGCCGAAGATTGTCGCAACACAAGGGCAGTGTCTCATAGGGCAGCTCATGACTGGACAAGAGCAGCCGATATACGCTTTCGACATTACGCGTCGACTGCGCATGAGCACCATGATCACTTCCGGCCCAGACAACGCTCATCGTAGTTTACAGGCCGATGGCTTCAAGACACCTAGGGCCTACAGGGGAAGTAACACCAGTTTAACTCTAGACTAAAACATATGCCTATCCACACCATTTTACAAGAATATGGGGTGTGCAGTCCGCTTTCTTCTATACCGAGACCGCTTTTACGGATTTTTCAGGAAACTTTTGGTTTTACATCCACCCACCAATCACATGTTCGGCATTCCCACACCTTGCATGATACCCTGTGGATCCATATACACTTGACGGTGTACAGAGTCCGTTTTTCAACATTCTATCCACCAGTCACGTGCCTGGGTCTCACCACCCAGCACGGCCCCTGGGGACCCCAGAGGGACCCATATACATTTGACGGGGTGAAAAGTCGGCTTTTCACATTTTTGTGTGTAAAGTCAGTTTCCCGCATTTAATTTTTCATGAAAATCCTAGGTTTGCATCTACCCCACCCATCACGTGACCAACCACGACAAACGCTTCAAGATGAGACCCAGGCATCTTCATTTTATCCAGCCAATTTCTACGTTCCCACTTCGAACTTCCCTTGATATATCTGGACCCCTTCAATGTTCAAATAACTTATAAATAGACACGAGACGTCACTGACCTCGAAAGCATTTGAAATTCGAAGTGGGTCGCACAAGAGCGTTATTGATTAGCTGACCTAAATAGTGGGCACCTTATTAGGAGGAAAGACGCCGCTAATAGAGGATGATGTCACTCTACGTGACTTCACTGACCTTCACTCGCAATCGATGTGTACGTTCTGATTGGTTCTTCTGCTGTTGGTAGGTGAAATTTACACCTCGGATTTTGAACACTGAAGGGGTCAGATAAATCAAGGCAGGTTCGAAGTGGGAACGTAGAAATTGGCTGGATGAAATGAAGATGAGACCCAGGATGATCCCGTAGGACCAATATTTATCCACCTAGACCCACTTGACTGTAAATTCCGTTTTCTGCATTTTTGTTCCGGGGAAATCAGTTTTATATTCACCCCAAGCAGTCACGTGACCGAAATTGACGCCTTCGCGTTGCCATGGCAACCTTTTAACCGAAGTGACCTTTGGCCAGGACGTGACCTCAACCGGACGTGAAGTAATCGCCGAACGAGACGTCACCCTGCCAAGTTAAGCCTCCACAAATGCTAGGAGATCGGTCTTTTCTATACTACTCACCATTGACAGCAGATTTGCCCCGGAAGACGTCTGAGCTCTTGGGCCCCGTACTGGTCAATGAACGTTCTGGTGCTTCGAAACGAAGAAGATTTGAGAGGTGACCTTGATTTTATCGTATCATACTGGGGTCAAAACTGGATTATCCCCCACATTTTCTGGTAGGGCAAATAGGAAGATATAGTGTGGTAAGTTTGAGCTCCTAAGACTCAGAGGTAACGAGGCGGGCCAAAATCACCCCAAAGGCTGTGATACACCTCAAAGCTCCCAGGTATTTTGGGTTTAACTTCGTTGTACAGATTTGGCAGTAATGAGGGGATATATTAATTATGGTGTAATATATACCAGACTCCATGTAAGCGGATTATTGATATCATGATCGCCCCGGTATAATCCGCCTGGACACGAATGAACACAAACTCACGACAACATGCATATTCCATCCAAATGGTTTGTATTCATCATTTCTTTGTGAAAATTGGAGCGTGGGAAAACATATGGTAGAAGCATCTACCAGGAATTAGCAGATACAGATATTTTTTCAGCATGGTCAAATATGTTCATGGTAAACGTTTGTCTTCAAAGGGGCACTTTTTCTATCATGATCACACTTTTTCTTCAAAATGACACTTTGTTTTCATGAGGGCACACCGTTCATTCATGACGCCACTGTTTTATCATGAATGAGGGTACAATGTTCAGTGAAGGCGTCACTGCCTTATCTCTTAGCTACACATTTTATAGTCGTGCCGGTATTCTTTTTTCATCATGGCGGAATGTTTTCATGATAGTGGTTCGACTTTCATATAGCCGTACATTGCCAATCATGACGGCCCTGTTGTATTTCATAGCAACACTTTTCATCATGGCGGCACAGTTTTCCTTTACAATATAGCTCGTGCATGCATGGGTTTACTGACTGATTTAATTATGCCGTTACCGGTACTTTTTCCAACATGGTGGCAATTTTTCATCATGGCGGCACGTTACCATCATGGCGTCGCCGCTTGTGTCCTCTGCGCTTGTTGCAGCAGCATTTGCTGTAGATCTGTAATGTCCAGAGGTGTGTTACATGGCCGACAGTGACACTCCAACGTAAAGCGCACCGGGGTACGAAGCTGAGTGCCGTCCACGCAATACATTGTGGCGATACGAGGGACACCAAACCGGGTGGGCTGACAGCAACTGCAATAACGATAGATTCATCAAATTAAATATGAATTAATAGGCCTAGATACAACATTCTCCCTATGGCAAACCGTTTTGGTATTCAACTCAGAATTGTAGATATCCAAATTACATGGGAGATGTCCTCAATACTGGGACTAGATACCGAAATGGCTCAGCATTATTTGTCTATGTTACACTATTAACCCTACCTGGGCTGTCATTTAAGTTATGTTAAGCCTCAGAGTAGAGGATCTTGGGAAATCGAGAACATTAAAGTTTGACTGAAAAGTTGCGTTTTTCGTATTTTTTCCTGAAAATGTTTGCCTTTTCACACGTGAAAGTTCGCAAAAATTATTTTATTCTATATCTGATAATTATTTCCTAATTTGTTAAGCAGTTTCTGAGAGAGAAAATAGCAAAAATAAAAATAACGGTAACGCTGACAGAAAAATCTACCAAAAACATTCCCAAAATTATTCTATTTCTCATCAGATAATTATTTCCTAATATTTTAATTAAATGTTCCCCTGATTCTAGTCCCGAAGGACGTCTTCTAATTTGAGGTGTTTCTCCTGGTTTTTCGTCTCAAGCTCCATGGTAACGGAAGTCATACAGCTGACATGCGCTGTTCGGAGTTTCGGTGTGATACTGTACTTTCAACATGAATGTCAATATGGATTCCCAGCAGTGCGTCTCGAGGTACTAATGTCCTACATTATCCGAGACCCGCTGAGTGTTTTGGCACTCAGGGCTTGATCGCACGGGGAGCGGCCTGACGAGATTCTGCTAATTATTCATGAATCAGGCAGCGATATTGGGTCTAATTCACCGCAACCTAGCTAAGCATGTTTTGCAAACAGTAGTAGACCTCAACGAGCTCATAATTAGTTATCGAAACACAGTTCCCCTTGTTAAGAGCCAACGGTATTGTTGTTGTTTTGTTTTTTATTGAGAGAAAAAAATGAACATCGTTTTTATCAAAATCAATACGTCACACACATCTATAGCAGTGTAGAATCATATACAATTATATTGAGTATGTTTGATAGAGAAGCTTGGTCTGGAAAATGTAGACCCAAATCTACATTTATGAGTTGATGTTCCGGTTCTGGGCTACATGAATAATTGAATGATGTCAGGGCAATCTAGCCCCAGAACTCACTAGCTTCGAAAGTGACCTCTGGCCTAGTGGATTTTTGGGAGCAGAAACGGGATCACGTCGCACATGTTTTTACTTTTTATGTGTTTTGTACTCTGCCCCAAATGGGGTGCTCAGTACAATAAAGAATCTTATCTTATCATGCGCACAATTAATTTTCGGCGGAACAAATCTCGCGTTCGTCTATTTCCGTATTGGCGGAACTTAGCGCAGCTGGTGAGTTCTGGGGATAGATTGCTATTATTCAACTAAACATTGAAATACTTTTGTATAATTTAAATGAATTATGTTCTTTCGGTTAAAATTAACTTCATTTCGCAATAAAATGCGACAGAATGACTCGATTATCAAGGCACTATTTCGTAGCCGCGTCACTACTTCATCGCCATACGCTCCCCACGGGTGGCTTTTTGTGCATTCTATGTGAGAGGCTAAGTTCCGCCAATACGGAAATAGCCGAACGTGAGATTAATGTCAGGGTTGTTCGATCTGCCATAATGGGAGACGAACGTTGCCAATTAGTGTCCGGCGGAAAGTTACGACAGCGTGTGCCAGATTGAATGACACTTCCGTGTTAAAAATTCATGGATTCATGGATCCTCTCACTGACCTTTCGAAAATATATGAAAAATCCTGGAAGAAGGTTGAGGAAGGTCTTAAGTCAAATAAAATCGATCTGGGATTAGAAAGTTATCGACAGCTTAGAATACGCTTCGCAATTGATACAATTACAATCTTCATGTGCCGCTGTACAAGAGCATAGCCGCTTTTCTTGGCTTACTTTCTACGTGTAGTTTAGTGTGATAGACCTTCAATTGTTTTTTCTGCAATTTATGTCAAGAACGCATTCAATCCAATTGTTTCACAGGATATGTTTCGTAGGTAGGCCTAAAAAGCCTGGCACCCTCAAAAAAAGAAAGAAAAAAGAAATAGACGAACGCGAGATTGGTTCCGCCGAAAATTAATTGTGCGCATGATAAGATAAGATTCTTTATTGTACTGAGCATTTGAAATACATTTGTAAATGCCGCAGATGGCGAACGAATTATTGTTTTGATGAGTCTTATTCCTCCACCCAAGCAGCACATACACAACAAAAGCGATGCTTGTTGAACAGTCCGATTACTTTTCAATTCTGCATAATACATCTGCTGACCTAGCGTTGAGGATGTCCGCTGGTGGTTTTTGACTTTGGCAGCCATTTTGCCTGTTTTTCTATTGGATTATCTCCCTTCCCTAGGTTAAGAGATGGGGATTTCCTTTAAAAGCCTTCTAGCCAAGAATTTTGCACACCAACATCCATCCAATTTGCTAAATTTTGATAGACATTGTGATTATCTGCAAACAGTTAGAATATAAGAAAAAGTTAAATACTATTTATATGAATTTTCCATGAATATGCTTCAAAACTAGGGCTATTCCCTATGCTTTCTGGGTTATCAAATTGAGCATGGGTCAGTCCACTTAACGTTGCCTACAGCTAAAAAATGCACACCGACCTATATTTTTTTCTTTGTTTTCCCTCATATTACACAATTATCAATGCAACAACACACATTATTCAAAAAGTTAATTACTTTGGTTTACCACCAGCGGACATCCTTAAAAAGAATGATCTAGAGATTATTTCTCCCGTTTATATGGGCAGAGCTTATGAAAAGTAGTTCACGCTCATGTGCAAAACTGAAGATGATCGGTCGGACTCAAACTGATCCGACGTGTGTACGTCACAATCTAAGTAAACCAAGATGGTAAACCAGGGGAATACCATCTAGACGTAACCCTATGAAATATTCTACGAGATCTCATAATAAGCCAATCATGACAAATTCTGCCTTTTCACTTTGACACTGATTGGCGTTTAGTTCACGGATATAAACATCTTCACACGGCACGATCATTTGATATTTTCTAAAGCCTAACAAAGCCAGAGTTTTCGGTGGGAGTAAACCCTTTGATGTTTACTCACACTGTCTGGAAATGATGCCATATTTGGATACTGTTTCCCGATAATGTTTGCCTTGTTGGTCCACGTGCTGTCGTGTCCAATTACTGTGTGCGTGATTTTTAAATTGTTTCACCAAGCTAGCCACCTGATTGGCTAACAAATGTAGTCGAAATTCGCACGGGATTTATGTAGCATTGAAGTCAGATGTAATATTTCGTGGTGTTATATCTGAGTTTATCGAGATTGTGTACGTCATAGTCACGTCGTAAAGGGCATCTTCCGCTATTGTGGGGAGGTTGCTCTCTTGTAGGAAACGATTTTGTGATTTACGATTATTGAAGAGGAAATTCTTTACGGACGACGGCAAAATATTGAATGCCGGATCTGACGCTTGCTGCTCTCTCAAATAATTAGATTGGAATTGGTGACAAATCTATTCCGATTGAAAATCAATCTATTAGATTGAAAATTCCAGTTTATTAGGATCTGTTGGATTGAATGTTCAGTTTATATTAGATTCGTTCTGTTCTTTTTCAATCTAATTTCAATCGGACCGACAGATTGACATTTCAATCTGCGAAGATTAAAATTAGGGACAAGATATAATCGTTACAGATTAAAAGTCAATCTTTTGGTTAGATTGGAATTATTTTCAATCTACTAGACTGAAAAATCAATCTTATAGATCTTACTGAACTGAAATTGTCAATCTAATAGATTGATTTTCAAACGGAATAGATTGGTCACTATTTAAGAGAGTGTGCGAAGACGGGATTGGAGGCTATATATACTTATATGGGGATTCTCCCGAGAACCATCTCACTAATTGCAGACTAAGCAATGTTACTGATGGTGTAGTTAACGACATACCTGCAAAACCGGTTAGTTGTCGTTGGGTTTTCAGATGACGGTCTGCTGTAGGATCTACATTTTCCGCGGCATCCCACAGTGACAATGGTGGTAGATTGGCAGCGGTCTTTGTGCTGCGGTGGCGGATGAATACGCATTCTCAGGGGCTGTGGTGTGCACGTTTCTCGAAATCTCTCAATGGAATCTGTAACACCTACTTCCGTTCCAGCACATATTGATGTTAGATTCATCAGTGTGAAAGACATTAACACTGCAAAAGTCAAGAAATATATGTCATGCACACCCAGCTTTCAACGGTAAGGTGGGCGTGTCCCGCCGCTACGTGTCGCTAATGGTTCTAAGAGAAGGCCGGATTAGTGAAGCAATTAAGATCTGATTAACATGTGCTTAGTTTTCCAACCGAATATACATGAGCTAGCACATAAAAAGGTGCAACAATCCCTCAGTCAGACAGTTTCAGTCACTGTATATTGTGCATAATACTAGTAGTAAAAGGATAAATGGTGGGTGTCCAGTTTGAAGCGCTCTCAAATGAGGCGTAAAGTTAAAGGTATAGGAAGCAAATGCGGAGTAAAACCCGCAGAGCGCACAGCCAATGAGAATGTCATGTTTAACAGCAGCGAAGTCTACGGGTTTGTGGATTGGCAGTGGGGACAATTAACCAATGAGACTAACGAGCGAGGTGCATCAACTTACTCGTCAATGCATTGGTGAAAAAGCAGTGAACCAATCGCCAGCCTACACTTGAAGTAAATATTCTGATTGGAGGAGCCGTATATTTTTTTTTCCAGAAAATTTCCTGATAGCTTCCAGGGGAATCCTCATACACAGCCATACATAGGCCTACAGCGAGAGACAGCCAATGCATAGTCGGCTAGGGGAATCCCCATCCTGATATACTTCTATGGTTTAGGCATCTTATTTTTTCTGTCTCACGCCGTAGAAGACGATGGAAAGGGTCTCGAGGGCCATTGGCTGAATTTCGCTGAAAAGTTCTAATTACGCATGCTCAATACGCAGCCAGATCGGGGTGGACGTTTTGCTGTCTAGGTGGACCAATATTGGTCCGATTGGGTCGTGCATGTGCAGTGAAAAAGGGCATTTGAATGGACGTTTTGAGGTCGAGATGGACCAACATTCGTCTAATTGGGCCGTGTGAGGTGTCGGTTTGAAGCACTCGTAGGGGAGCGTCTAACTGGACTAGTGTGTCGTGGAAATGTCGTCCATCTGCGCATGCGCAGAGAGAGAATAGTGGAACAAGGGCATTTCAATGAACGTTTTGGGGTTGAGATGGACCAACCGTGGTCCAAATAGGTCGTGTATGGTGTGAGTGAAGCATTCGTAGAGCAGCTTCCGGCGGGGCTGGTGTGTCGTTGAAGTGAGGCTATGGCGCGCATGCGTAGACAAGGAATTGTCGAAAATTGGTATTTGAATGGACATTTTGATGTTGAAATGGGCTATCTTTTTTTCCAAATGGGTCGTGTAGGGTGTCATCTTGTAGTGCTCGGCATGTAGAGGATGACCGGCGTGGTGATTTTGTTCGGTTTCATCATTCTGTGCATGCACAGTTTTGCCGTGGTATAGAAAGAGTGCATTTGAGATTGAGTTTGAGCAATCAAGGGACCATTCGTGATCCAAATGTATCGTGTGGAGTGTAATATTATAGCTCTGGGTATGTAGGCTACGACTGGTATGGATTTGAAAGTCGCCTCATGCTACGCATGCGCAGTGTGACCGTATTAACGAAATTGAAATTTTGAATGTTTGAGCGATGGAGGGGGTATTTTTGGTCCAAATATAGTAGGCATAGTCTCATATTGAAGCTTTCGTACATGACTTTGACGTCATTGGTGACGTCATCAGTAGTAGAGAAAGCACCGCTCGGTGCGCCATTGGGTCATACCTACACCCCTATACACTAACCCATAGGAGGTGACTCGTGGACCCTGGACTTTGTTTGCTCGGAATACCTGAACTCAGGCATACCGTTGATGTGGGTAGGGCATGAACGTAGGTAGATACTTCATGTAGGAGGCTATTGTCTGAGTCTTTGTGCAGCTGAAAAGGCTCAAGTCTAGACACATTGTTGTCCCCAGACTTGGCTATTGTATGCATTGTCTGGTGATTCTTACATGGAGTATGAACCTGAGCGTAGCATGGGAGAGTTACCCCCACCCCCCCCCCCTACCTAGGAAGGGGGGTAATTCTACCATGCTACTCTCATGACTTACCCATATCACCAGTATGTGTTTGTGTGTGTGACTGAGACGTGTACCTATGTGAGACTGTTGTGTGAATGAGTATTAGGGTCCGCACGGCTATGCCTGAATACGGTCAGTACTGTCATGGATGAGTAAAGTGCGAGTGCGGAACGTACAACTATGTGTGACTCAGGCCTGTGTGAATATGTATGGCTATGGCTGATGGGCACGTGTTGATCCCCCATATATACCACCCCCCATCACCACGCACGCACCAATGGCGCTAATACACGTGGAGGTCCCCAGCGAACTCCTACCAGCCGTCCAACCCGTAAGAGAGATGTATCAACGCCACTGGTGTGTGCGTGGTGGTGGTGATACATATAGGAGATTAACACGTGCCATAGCCGTACATAATCACACAGGCCTGAGTCACACATAGTTGTACAATCCGCACTCACACTTTACCCATCCACGACAGTACTGACCGTATTCAGGCATAGCCGTGCGGATCATAATACTCATCCACACAACAGTCTCATATAAGTGTACGTCTCACTTACTCACTCCCTCCCTCACTCGCTCGCTCGCTGACTCACTACCCAGCATTGGCGTGTCACTGCGTTAAGACGGGCGTTGGGTACGCCCCACGGGCATTAGGCACATCTCACTTCCTCACTCACTCTCTCTCTCTCTCTCTTCTCACACACACACACACACGCGCGTGCGCACACACTCACACACCCTCACACACACACTTTGTACCTAGGAAGGGGGGTAATTCTACCATGCTACTCTCATGACTTACCCATATCACCAGTATGCCTCAGATCAGGTATTCAGAGCAGACATAAACCCCAGAATCCACTAGTCGCCCCTATGGGTTAGTGTATAGGGGTGTATGTATGTCTCATGGGCGCACCCGAGCGACGCTTTCTGTATCACCGATGATGTCACCAATGGCGTCACAGTCACTTACGAGAGCTTCAACATGACGCTACGCAGACCACATTTGGACCAAGAATACCCCCTCCATCTCTCAAACACATTCCTACGTATTTCCAAAATGCTCACTTTCGTTAATACGGCCAGATTGCGCATGCGTAGAATAATGCGACTTCCAATAAAATCCATACAAGTCGTAGCCTACATACCGAGAGCTATAAGATGACACCCAAACAATTAATTTGGATCACGGATGTTCCCGCGATTGCCCAAACTCCACCTCATATGTCCTCTTTGTGCACGAATACGCATGCGCAGAATGATGAAAGCGAACAAAATCCCCACACCAGTCATCCTCTACCAGTCATGCCGAGCACTACAAAGATGACACACTGCTCGGGCCATTCGGATCAAAGATAGCTCATTTCGACCATAAAGGGACATTCAAAGACCCATTTTCCACTATTTCCTGTCTGCGCATGTGCACCACTGCCTTACTTCGACGACACACCAGATCAGTCGGACGCTGCTCCACGAGCGCTTGCATTTGACACCCTATACGATCTATTCAGACCACGGATTTGTCCATCTCAACCCCAAAACCTCCATTCAAATGCCCTTGTTCCACTGTTCTCTGTCTGCACATGCGCAGATGGACGACATTTCCACGACACTCTAGTCCAATCGGATGCTCCCTACGAGTGCTTCAAAGTGACACCACACGTGGCCCAATCTGACACCTAACACGGCCCACCTCGACCTCGAATCTCTAGCTGTATGTAGCTGCATGTAGCTCTAGCTGTATGGGGATTCCCCTGGGGATTTCCTTCTACCCCAGAACCTATCAGGGAATTTTCTGGAAAAATAATATACGGCTCCTCTGATCAGAATATTCACTTCAAGTGAAGGCTGGCGATTGACTCGCTGCTTTTCCTTCGATAAATTGACGAGGAAGTTGATGCACCTCGCTGGCTAGTTTCAATGGCTAATTTTCCCCAACGCCAATCCACAGACCCGTGAACTCCGATGGTGTTAAAGGGCATTCTGCAATCTCCGGCTGTGCGATCTCCGGGTTTTGCTTCCCATTTGCTCCCCACACCTTTAACATTAGACCTCATTTGAGAGCGCTTCAAGCTCACACGACCCATTTGGACCACTATCGGCCAGCTTCGAGCCCAAAACGTCCATTCCATGACCCTGTTTCCCTGATTGTCATCAGTGACGTCATTAACTCTCATTTCATCCTACCTCTACCTTTAACAATACCCACTTTGACCCAGATTTTACGCCGGGCGGCTCTCCATTGCCTTTACCTTTAACATTACACCCAATTTTGACTCCGCATTACGCCGGGCGGCGCATATACCTACAACATCGACACCCGCAATTTATACGACTAGATTTAGCATTTTACTTTTACTCAGAATGAACGGATAATGCATATGTAAAAGCCTGAAAGCTTTGGTTGAATGCAGAAGATGTTTTAGTGGTGGTTTGTAAAAGATCAAAATATATTGGAATACAGTGCGGGATGTTGGATGCATTGGACGAGATGTGATAATAATTTGACTAAATTGAATGTCTCTAGCTGGAACGGTTTGGCTTCTATCACGTTCACATCGTCATATAGACATTTTGCCTGACTTTGCCAGGGAAAATCATTACAATGTACCCAAATTCAATAGGCCTGTGCTTGAGCACGCAACAATCCTGTGTACCAAATTTAAGTCAGTTGCCATGGAAACCACAAAAATCGCAATGTACCCGAAATTGATAGGCTTGTATTTGAGCACCCAACAATCCCGCACGCCAAATTTGACGTCTGTAGCTGCAACATTTTGGCTTCTGTCGCGTTCACATCGTCATATGAACATTTTGAGGGAAACCACAAAAATCATCGCAGTGTACCAAACTTCCATAGGCTTGTGGTTGAGCACCCAACAATCCTGTATTCCAAATTTGAAGTCTCTAGCTCAACAGTTTGGCTTCTATTGCGTTCACGACGTCATATTGACATTTTGTGTGATGTTACCATGGAAACCACAAAAATCATTGCAATGTACCCAAATTCAACATTCAACAAGTCTCTAGCTGGTACAGTTTGGCTTCTATCACGTTCACGTCATATATGGACAGTTTTCATGACGTTGCCATGGAAACCACAAAAATATCGCAATGTACCCAAATTCGATAGGCTTATTGTCGTCCAACCAACAATGCTACATACCAAATTGAAATCTCTAGCCTTTATCGCGTTCGTGTCGTCATATGGACATTTTCCGTGAGGTTGCCATGTACCAAAATTCAATAGGCTTGTGGCAGACCCAACAATCATCTATACCAAATTTGAAGTCTCTAGAAACAACAGTTTGGCTTCTAGAGCGTTCACAAGAAATGTTGACGACTGACGACCGGACGATAGGACGGACGACCGACCGGACATAAATGTCGACGACAGAACCCCGAAGCCTAACAGGCTGAGGGGTAACAACCATGCAGTAATCATTGTCATTGTTCCTTCGCGTAGTGGTATTTAACCCAAAATTAACCTCGCTGAGGTTGAGCACGAGGTCTAATTTCCTTCAGTGGACGATTCACAGACGTGGGACGTTACAGAGAGAACTATTTTTTAGGAATCTCCCCCTCTATGAGACTTGAAGGATTTGTCCATATTTGGCGTTGTAGGGTTGTCCTAACTGCAGTCAAGTCCCACATCCGAAATAAGAAATTTGTTGAAGCTTATTTCAACTGTTTTTACACCAATATAATCTATTAATTAAATCGTTTCTGTGTCTGTTGTTTTAAATTGTTTGAATGCTGTGTCCCTTTTATTAGCAATTAATTAGTCCAGAAAATCACCGCGCATGTGAGGCCATAATTAAAAGCATGTTCGTTGCCAGCAACTCCAGATATGTGGATCGTTTGAAAACACCCTGCCTTTGGCTCTAACTGTTATTTCATGATATATTGCGAAGGTAAAGTGATACTGACTCTTGAGAAAGACGCTCTCTAATTCTAGATATATTTTACTTATGTCATAATGTGACTTTCCTCATGAGAAAGGTTTGCTGAGAACACGAATCTTTCATTCGACAGCTACGATGAGAAACTGCAATGAAACTGGCCTAGCATATTATTGAATGGTTTATTGATAGAAATAGTCCAACCTCGTCCCAAGCGCTTACTAAGTGTGATGTCTGTATGGTTAGTGTGTGACATGGGACATGGAACATGCGATCGTGGTTTAAATTTCGTTTCGCTCTCCGTGGATCCGATTCTGGTTTATGAACACTCTTGAGTCTCGTTCTTTCCCGTGAAGTCGGCGATCGTATCTGACTGTTCATGTGCAGACTGTAACCATCTGGATCATCTATACCCGGCATTCGCGACTGCTCGGCCTATTCCGTCGAAGTCACAGTACCTCGCGCATTAATGGTGTAAGGATTTTACAGCTCTCAGATGTAAAAGCTGACCCACCGCACGTGAGGCACATCACATGCTAGAGGATGTTTTTCCCGCTCACATAGTCCTCGTTGTATTTCTCCCTTATCAGGAGGTAAACTATATATCCAAATGAAATGGATATTCCCTTGATTCTACTCGCGAAGGACCTCTTCTAATTTGAGGTGTTTCTCCTGGGGGTTTTTTCTCGAGCTAATCTTCATGGTAACGGAAGTCACACAGCTGACATGCGCTGTTCGGAGTTTCGGCATGATACTGTGCTTTCAACATGGATGCCAATATGGATTCCTAGCAGTGCGTCCTACATTATTGTGTCGAGTGCTATACGCGGTAAGACTGACCCTGGAAGCGTGAGTATCCATTTCAGCCTACTTACAGCAACTATATGGTGGAATTCCCCGAAATCAACACCACGTGAGTTCATCAGTCAAGCAACTAAACTCTACCGACGTAACACCAATGTAACCCGCCATTTTCGAGTCATGTGCTGTTGTGTAAAGCGTATATTGACTCCCATTGACCTTTGACCTTGGGCCAAACCACTTTTAGTCTGGAGGGGTGCAAGGTTGTTATGCAAAGAATGGTTTAACCCAATCGAAAGGTCAAGGCCGCTATAGTTCCGGCAAAGGTCATTGAGTGCACTTCCGGGGATGTATTCCTTCACGGTCATTCGGCCATGTCCGGCGGTGATGCGGTCGCTTCCTGGAAGAAGCCTCGTCACACAGAAAGTAGTCCCTTGTCCCTGTCAACAATCAGTCTACTGACATCATCACTCTCAACCATCAGCCTACAGGCATCTTCACTCTCAACCATCGGTCTACAGGGTAAGTCTGGCCATGTTAGGTCCATACTGGTACAGTGGACAATGTTTGTCCCACTAGGAAATCCACTCATGGACATTTGCGGTATGGGTTGTGGCCCCTTGTTTTCCTTGTCTCGCGAAGAAGAACACGATGAGAGGAGTCTCGAAGCCATGCGTTGAAATTGTTTGAAAAGTTACCGTGCGAATGCGCACTAGGCAAGTAGCGCTGGGGTGGACGTTTTGGGGTGTAGGTGGACCCGTAGTGGTCCGATTGGGTCGTATGAGGTCGTGAGAGAGCGTCCATGTGGATGGTTGTGGGGTGGAACTGACGTCATTCTGCGCATGCGCCGTAGAAAAAGGGTACTGGAAAGGACGTTTTTGGGGTCGAGGTGGGCTACTATTGGTCCAAATGGGTCGTGGAAGGTGTCAAACTGAAGCGCTCCTCCAGGGCGATCGGGTGTGGTGCATGTAAAATTCGGAAACACGGACTTTACCCCTAAAATAGGGAAAACCCTTATCAACCAGTTCTAGATGGGCTAATATGGCTTCCCAGCGGATCGGGGCCTGCCGAGAGAGACAGGGTGAGTTAGTGGCTGTATGTAAATTTAGGATTGGGTTTGAACATATAAAAAGCGGAACAGGGACTTCACGCCTAAAATAGGGAAAACCCCTATCAACCAGGTCTAGAGGGGCTAATATCGGTCTCCGGCGGATCGGGGCCTGCCGAGAGAGGCAGGGTGGGTTAGTAGGTGTATGTAAATTTAGGATTTGGATTGAACATCAAAAAGGGGAACACGGACTTTACAACTAAACCATGGGGATTCATTCAAGGAAGTGGTTATGGTGGCATCTGCAAGGTTGAATGTAAAATTAGGATTTGTCCCGAAAATATAAAAAAACGGAACACGGACTTTACGCCTAAACATGGGGAATCATGGGTGTTTTGGGGTCCAGACCATCCCTGGTCCAAATGAAAGCCCACTGTTACGCCTTAACGCCTATCGTAACGCCTTAACGCCCTATCTGAATGCCTTAACGCCCTAGCATAACGCCTTGACGCCATGATGTAGACAGATAGGAGAAAAACAACAACAGCAAGGATGACAATCCAATCATTTTATTACTATCTCCAGTGCATCGTACCCACGCTGGGGCAGCCGCCTTGGGTATGTTTACAAGTCAGGTATGCTCAGAAGCCCCCATATGTGGCTGCATCTGTCATATTCGTTCTTGCCCGTTAGATATATTCTCGGCTACTTTTATCTAATCAGAAACCGTCATTTCAGAAAGTTCAATCTCCGGTCAGGTTCGCTCTGATCCGTATGTTCTAATCCTCGTCGGGCATGCCAGGATATTGTTCAGGCAGCATGTCCTGAAACAGTTGTTTGCGCATTCTGATCGCATTTTCCAGGACCTCGGTGGGTGGTAGCCCCATATCCTCTTCCAAGTGACGCTTGGTCTTCATGATGGACCAGTGCGTGGGGTTGCCTTTCATTTCAAGCGGTAGAAGGGTATACTGCTGATCGCCATGGCTGTTTTCCTGATGCTGGGACGCATTTGCATGGATGTACGCCTGTTGTAAGTTATCCTGTCCGGCGTCCTCGATCGCTGCAGCGTGAGTATCAATAGCTGCTGTCACAATACGATCCCAAAACGTAGGTTTTTCCTCACTCAGGTTTTCCTGGGACGTAACCTGATTATCTGAGATCAAGCACTCTATATCAGTAGATAGACTCTCAGCAGTCTCTATTTCGGTATCAGTCGGCGGACTCTCAGAATCAGCTGGCATATTCTCAGCATCTGCATCGTCTTCTTGTGTCTTCAATCCCATGTATGTTCTTCTGGTGTCGCATCATATCGTAACTTCTGATGAACGTGCGTTCGCACTCAGAGCAAGTATAAGCCATGTTGACAGTTGAAAGTCCACTGTGCACGTTTTTGGGATACGCTTGCTTTTATGGACAGTAACGCCCGCCAGCACCCAGCTTAACGCTTCAACGCCTTGGTGAAATAGCTCAGAAGCTCTGATTTTTATAGATATTCCATGAAATTGACACTAATTCATCGAAATGTAGAGACGCCCGTCAACGCCCGTTGTTAAGCTTTAATGCCCGTCTCAACGCCTTAACGCCAAATCTTAACGCCTTAATGCCTTATCTTAACGCAATAACATTGTGATATATACGGAGTTCTTCCAATCAGGTTGAATTTCGTACAAATATTGTCCAGACATCTCAAAATAGGATAAAAATAACAAAGTAGTAGCTATTAATCCGTGGAAAATCCAGAAAAAAATCCGATCAGCGCGATCGAGCTATTCGTCCTTTTGTGAAATTTACGATAAGGTTGAGTGGACTCTTTGAGACAACATTGATGAACATTAAGTATGACAATAGGCAACCTTATAAATGCCTTATAAAACTTCAAACTTCGACAGCTTCTTGACATCGGTGAAAGGATGGTTGGGATTGCTTTTCAGTTACATCGGATAAGCCATCTTGGATTTTCAGCAGTTGGATTTTGTCTGGACAATAACTCGAGAACGATTGAACCGATCGACTTCAAACTTGGACAGTGTATTGACATCAGTGAGAGAGCGGTTGGAATTGCTTTTCAGTTACCTGCGTAATCCAAGATGGCCACTGCCAGTCATTTACAGATTTCGTGTCAGACCAATAACTCGAGAATTTCTGAACTGATCGACTTCAAACTTGGAGAGCGCAGAGCAAGACGACCGAGACCCTCTTTCTGACGTCTAAAAGAGTTTCCTCCCTTAGAAAGCGTACAATATAAATTCATTACGACATTTTGGGAGTGAGTGAATGAGTGAGTGAGTAGGATTTAACGTCGTTTTCAACATTTTTTCAGTCCTATCACGACGGTGCCTACATGTGCCAGAACACGAGAGTGTACACAGTTCCTATTATACTGGATACTGATCAGCCCAGCCAGTACAGCACCCGGTACTGTACGGACACGTGGTGTGATCGAAACAATTTGATTGGATGAAAGACATATATATACTGATCTGCATACTGTAAACCACATTTGCGTACACTTCGCCATCTATAAGATGGCTTGCGAATCGTGTGTCGCCATTATTGCGGAGCGATATCCGATACTTTACCGTATACTGTTCGGCCTTCATCCGGCGGAGAACAGTCTTGAGAAATCTGATGAATTACAGGCTTTTCATACTACTTTTGAAACATATATTGTCTGAGATGCAAAAGATACAGATATGAATAACTTCCGTATAGCCCGAGAGGTAGTATAGATCTGTAATTTTGAACAAGTAGAACAGCACATGACTCGAAAATGGCGGGTTACGTTGGAGTTACGTCGGCAGAGTTTAGCTGATTGACTGACAACATCACGTAGTGTTGATTTCGGGGATTTCCCTCTTATAGTTAACGGAAGTAGGCTGATAATGGATACACACGATCACAGGGTCAGTCTTACCGTGTATAGATGACCCAGGCGGTTACAGGTTGTGTAAACCAGTGTTTATTTCACGAGGACTATTTAATCGGGAAATTTATTGTTGTCTATTGTCAAGGAAAATCCTACAATTTAGCTCGGTATATACGTTGTTCGTACGGTACTTCTGCCATCTACTTGTTCCTACGAAATTCCTACGAAGTAGGCTACCATCTGCAAGTTGTCCGGTAGTCAGTGAGCGAGTCCATCCGAATCCTTTCGTCGGCAAAATTGATTTTTCGCATGAAGGTGCATTAGGGGACTGTTACCAGCAAGTTCTGAGCTGACCTACTTTTGATGAAAATTTCTGGTGATTTTTGATGAAAATC
Source organism: Hanleya hanleyi (assembly GCA_036873755.1). Taxonomy (NCBI): domain Eukaryota; kingdom Metazoa; phylum Mollusca; class Polyplacophora; order Lepidopleurida; family Hanleyidae; genus Hanleya; species Hanleya hanleyi. The sequence continues at coordinate 25,937 of JAVTVY010001074.1, forward strand.
ACTGGTGATATAGGCAGGATTTCCAAGAGTTCAGTGCGCGTCGGAGTCCTATTAATGCCTACCCTACTTCGTAGGTCCTGTGACGTTAGGCACACTGCCATGTATCATATGTATTTTCCTCAAATAAACTGAACTGAACTGGCCCATAGTGACCACCATGACAATAGAGGGACCAGTAGTAGAGAAAGGACGGGACGGCTCAACTTTTCCAGGGAGGTAACTCTTGGTACCCTTTTTTCCAGGTACCCTCCAACACAGGAGAGTTCCAATCTAGGGGGCGCCACCAGCTCAAGTCCACTATAGTTCCGGCAAAGGGCCCCTGAGCATGTATTATTCCACGGTGATGCGGTCTGGTGGTGATGCGGTCGCTGGAAAAAAGCTTCCGCGGAGAAAAAGTAGTCCCCAGACTTCAAATACGCTGCATGGTCCGATTCGGTCGAGTGAGGTATCAAAGTGAAGCATTCGTGAAGGGGCATCCAGTCATGGGTGGGTGTATGTAAAATTAGGATTTTTTCCCGAAACTATAAAAAGCGGAACACGGACTTTACCCCTAAAATAGGGGAAAACACCTATCAACCCTAGCCAAAAGGACTAATATCGGTCCTCGGGATTATTGGGACATGCCTATCAAGTCAACGGGGTGGGTGCATGTAAAATTAGGATTTTTTACCGAAACTATAAAAAGCGGAACACGGACTTTACCCCTAAATTAGGGGAAAACCCCTATCAACCCTAGCCAAAAGGGCTAATATCGGTCCCCGGGCTTATTGGGACCTGCCTATCAAGTCAATGGAGTGGGTGCATGTAAATTTAGGATTTTTCCCCAAACTATAAAAAGCGGAACACGGACTTTACCCTAAAATAGGGGAAAACCCCTATCAACCCTAGCCAAAAGGGCTAATATCGGTCCCCGGGCTTATCGGGGCCTGCCTATCAAGTCAATGGGGTGGGTGCATGTAAAATTAGGATTTTTTTCCGAAACTATAAAAAGCGGAACACGGACTGTACCCCAAAATAGGGAAAAACCCCTATCAGCTCTAGCCAAAAGGGCTAATATCGGTCCCCGGGCTTATCGGGGCCTGCCTATCAAGTCAATGGGGTGGGTGCATGTAAAATTAGGATTTTTTCCCGAAACTATAAAAAGCGGAACACGGACTTTACCCCTACAATAGGGGTCTGTATTATACAATATAAGGGAAAATGCCTGTATGGGGTATGGGGATGGTCAATTTTTTTCGTGGGCTTTACTATGGCTTGTGGGGTCTCGTTTTTCTCGTTTCGCCAAGAAAATGACAATGGGAAGGGTCCCGGAGCGAATCAGTGAAATTTTTGGCAAAAAGTCACCGAGGTCTGTATATAGGCTCATACTGGCTATATGGGGGAGGGGTGGTCAATTTTTTTTTGTGCGTGTTACTATGGGTTGTGGGGTCTCGTTTTTCTCGTCTCGCCGAGAAAAACACAATGGGAGGGGTCCCGGAGCGAATCGGTGAAATTTTTGGGAAAAGTCACCGAGGTCTGTATATAGGCTCATACTGGCTATATGGGGGGAAGGGGTGGTCAATTTTTTTTGTGGGTGTTACTATGGGTTGTGGGGTCTCGTTTTTCTCGTCTCGCCGAGAAAAACACAATGGGAGGGGTCCCGGAGCGAATCGGTGAAATTTTTGGGAAAAGTCACCGAGGTCTGTATATAGCCCCATGTAGTCCTATACTGGCTATATGGGGGTATAGGTTCAACCTGGGAAATTCACACACGTTCATTGTGATATGGGTTGTTTGGATTTGTTTTTCACGTCTCGTCATTTAGAACACGATGGGAAGGGTCTCGGAGCCCAACGGTGAAATTTTTGGAAAAGTACCATATAGCCCATATAGTCCCATACTGGCTATATGGGGGTATAGGTTCAACCTGGGAAATTCACACACGTTCATTGTGATATGGGTTGTTTGGATTTGTTTTTCACGTCTCGTCATTTAGAACACGATGGGAAGGGTTTCGAAACGAAACGGTGAAATTTTTGGAAAAAGTTCACCGAGGCCTGGGTAAGCCCATAGGCCTATACTGCATGGCTATGGGGGTATAAGCCCATACTGGGTTTTGGGGTCTAGGTGAGCCCCTAATGATCCTATGGTGTCGTATGAACCCTTGTTTTGAAGCTCACGCGGAGGAGCATCCGATTGCACTAATGGTTCGTCCGTTTTCAATATCTTGCGCATGCGCAGTTTGGCCGTAGTATAGAAAGCAGGCATTTTGGGGGGGAGGGGGGTACGTGGGGTGTGTTTGGGGTAGAGATGGACCGCTATGGGTCTGAATGGGTCGTGTGAGGTATCAAAGTGAAGCTTGTGGGAGGTAGAGTCAGAATGGTGTGTTTTTAAGTGCAAGTCTCGTCAATCTGCGCATGCGCAGTTGGTTGTAGTAATTAAAGTTGCCATTTTGGGGCAGTACAAGAAGGTATTTGAGGTAGAGATGGACCATCCTTGGTCCGAATGCGTCCTGGGAGGTGTCATATTGTAGCTCTCGGGGTGTAGACCCCGATTTGGGGGCTTCCCACGTCACCTGTGACGTCATCGGTGACGTCATCAGTACGAGTAGTAGCGAAAGTGGGCATTTTAGGGCACTGAAGGATGATATTTGGGGTAGAGAGGGATCATCCTTGGTCCGAATGCGTCGTGGGAGGTGTCATCTTGTAGCTCTCGGGGGTACATCCCGATGTCAGGGATGTTCACGTCATCTGTGACGTCATTGGTGACGTCATCAATACGAGTAGTAGCGAAAGTGGGCATTTTGGGGCAGTGAAGGATGGTATTTGGTGTAGAGATGGACCATCCTTGGTCCGAATGCGTCGTGGGAGGTGTCATGTTGTAGCTCTCGGGGTGTACACCCCGATTTGAGGCATGTCCGCAGCATCTGTGACGTCGTCGGTGGCGTCATCAGTACGAGTAGTAGCGAAAGCGGGTATTTTGGGGCAGTGAAGGAAGGTATTTGGTGTAGAGATGGACCATCCTTGGTCCGAATGCGTCGTGTGAGGTGTCATCTTGTAGCAACGCCCGCCAACACCAAGCTCAATGCTTCAACGCCCTGGTGAAATAGCTCAGAAGCTCTGATTTTCTAGATATTCCATGGAATTGTCACTCATTCTTCGAAATGCAGTGACGTCCGTCGTTACGCCTTAACAGACCGGAGAGAGTACAACAACAACAACAAGGATGAGACATGAGAGAACAACAACAACAAGAAGTTTTTTCATATAGTTTATTCTCCCCAATGTTACATCATACCCACGCTGGGGGAGCCGCGTTGGGTATATTTACAATTCAAGAAGACTCTTGTCCAATCAGAGGCCACCATTTGCATCTGTCATATTCGTTCCTGTCCGTTAGATGTATTCTTGTCCAATCAGAAGTCTCCATTTCAGAAAGTTCCATCTTCGGTCATGTTCGCTTTGAACCGTTTATTCTAATCATCGTCGGGAAGCCCAGGATACCGTTGAGGCAACATATCCTCAGATAGTTTTTTGTGCATTCTGAGTATCTATCAGTGCATGGGTGAATACATTCACCCGATGGGAAGATTCCGTAATTTGGTCACGAAGAACGTAACATTGGTCACCCTCTCCACTGTCCACTTGGTGTTGGGGCGTTGTTGTTGGGCCCATTTCAAGGGATCCACGGTGTCCAGTTTCTCCAGCATCGCCTCTAGCAACGCCCGGCTAATGATGGTAAACGCTTGGTCAAATACCCGGATGTTACTGCTCGGGTAAAAATATCGGACTTGATCTGTGTCCTTATGCTGTAGCACATAACCAAACGCCAGATTCAACTTGAAGGCCGTAGTTTGATCGTTGAAGATGGCTTCCACGTAGTTGCGTAGACGGGTGAGGTCAGTCAGTCGGAAATTGTAGATATCTTGAATAGGGCGATGACGGTGGAAACAGTGCCGTATCATGGGCCAATGGCGCTGATAGATGTCACTCACTGGATGGGCGTCCTGTAAGAGATCGCTGGGAACATCCACCGCATCTTCCAGAAAATGTTCGTTGTTGTCAGGCGTATGACTGGGAACAGTAATGCTAGGGACCGGCTGGATATCTAGGCTCTTCTGAACTGTGGGTATAGACGGGCTCTCCGTGATCGCATCACCAGTGGCATTCGTCTCCCCGGGCTCATCTTCACTAGGTCTGACCCTCATGGGTGCCTCTTTAGTGGAAAGTTGTCGCTCATACCGTGGTGATGGACTATGAATCAAACGTTGGTGCTGTCTTAACTGACTGGGTCGTTTGAAGAGTTGACCACAACCGTTACATTGTTCCGTCGCGCCCTCGTGGAATGAGCGTTCGTGGCGCAGTAAATGATCCTCCCGATTGAATGACCGTGCGCAGGTTGTACAAGTATACCGAGCATCGTTGTGGGTGGAGGCCTCGTGGCGTCGTAAATTATCTAGACGAGTAAACAGCTTCTGGCAAGTTGTGCAAGAGAACATATCGGCTGTGGAAATGATGAATGGCGTAAAAATTCCCACTTTTATACGTTTTTCCGTGACATTCGTGTCTTTTCGGCAACCTCCGTGTCTCTTCGATCACCTCCGTGTCTTTTCGGTGACGTCCGTGAATCTTCGGGCACCTCCGTGTCTCTTCGGTAACCTCCGTGACATCTTCAGTCATCTCCGTGTCTCTTCGGTCACCTCCGTACCGTCAACGATCAGCATGTAGACATATAGAGTATGTACGGCATGTTATGGTATTCATTAGTGCATGAGTGACGCATTCAGCCGATGGGGGTGGTCGGTCAGCTTGGTAACGAAAAACGTGGCATTGGTCACCCTCTCTACGACCCATTGTGTGTTGGGGCGTTGTTGTTGGGCCCATTCCAAGGGATCCACGGTGTCCAGTTTCTCCAGCATCGCCTCTAGCGACGCCCGGTTAATGATGGTAAACGGTTGGTCAAATACCCGGATGTTACTGCTCGGGTAAAAATATCGGGCTTGGTCTGTGTCCTTATGCTGCAGCACATAACCAAACGCCAGATTCAACTTGAAGGCCGTAGTTTGATCGTTGAAGATGGCTTCCACGTAGCTGCGTAGACGGGCGAGGTCGGTCAGTCGGAAATTGTAGATATCTTGAATAGGGCGATGACGGTAGAAATAGTGCCGGATCATGGGCCAATGGCGCCGATAGATGTCACTCATTGGATGGTCTTCGTGTAACAGATCGCTAGGAACATTTATGGGTTCGTCCACGAAGTGTACTTTGCCCTCCACGTCGTACAAAATCTGGCCCAAGGTCTTGTCGTCGGAATTTGACAGTTGAATTAGGGCGACATCATGATCGGCTCCCGTGCGATGGGTTGGAGTTCCCCCTGTCTCGATATTGGTGCCTCCGCGCTCTTCTACCTGCAAACGTGGCTGCGGAACAGGGTGTCGTGTCGTTGGTGTCGCAGCAACTGACTGGTCAGTTTGAAAAGCCGACCACATTCTTCGCATGGACGCTTGGGTACTTCATGGTGTGCACGTGTGTGGCGCTGTAAATGATCCGGGCGCTGAAACGACAGTGTACATATCGTACAGCTATACCGGGCGTTTCCTTCGTGCTTGGTAGCTTCATGGCGGCGCAAGCCGTGCAGACGAGTGAATGATTTCGAGCACGTAGTACAAGTGAACATCTTGGTGGTTGACAGAGTGTCTGATGAAACGGCCAGGCCGCTTCCCATTTATAGTACGCTAGCTGGTATCATGTTCGGGCACTTCCGTGTCTCTTCGGTGATCTCCGTGACATCTTCGGTGACCTCCGTGTCTCTTCGGGCACCTCCGTGACATCTTCGGTGACCATTTACATTTACATCTGACGACGGTACAGCTCACCAATCTCCAATGTACGAGTTGTCACAGCGAAACAGCTCACCAATTACCAGTATACGAGTTGTCAGAGCATTTCCATCATAGCTCTCTAGATTTGTATCTAATACCGCTTATGCCGGTGCTAGGGGCCGTGTGGTCATATCATCCAAGTTGCCACATGAACAGGTACAATAAAAGCGTACCGGAGATACAACACATATCACGAATCGTTAGATTCTTGGTATGTGCTTTAGAATAGGTTTACCAGAAGACTATACTGCGAAGTCATGTGACGCAGTCAGTATGTCGGCACCTCTTCCCACTTCACTTATATGTGTTGTAATTTGTTCCTGTATATGGCGAGATTCTGCTGGTGGACGTTTCGTCCCCGAGGCCCGCTCCCTGTACAGATCTTTTGGTCTTTGATATATGTTGGCATTTGTGGGAAGTTGATGCTGGGTCGACATCGGGTCTTACAGACTAGTCTTTTGTGTTAAATGCCGTCATTTACATCTGACGACGATACAGCTCACCAATCTCCAATGTACGAGTTGTCACAGCGAAACAGCACACCAATTACCAGCATACGAGTTGTCAGAGCATTTCCATCATAGCTCTCTAGATTTGTATCTAATACCGCTTATGCCGGTGCTAGGGGCCGTGTGGTTATATCATCCAAGTTGCCACATGAACAGGTACAATAAAAGCGTACCTGAGATACAACACATATCACGAATCGTTAGATTCTCGGTATGTGCTTTAGAATAGGTTTACCAGAAGACTATACTGTGAAGTCATGTGACGCAGTCAGTATGTCGGCACCTCTTCCCACTTCACTTATATGTGTTGTAATTTGTTCCTGTATATGGCGAGATTCTGCTGGTGGACGTTTCGTCCCTGAGGCCCGCCCCCTGTACAGACCGTTTGGTCTTTGATATATGTTGGCATTTGTGGGAAGTTGATGCTGGGTCGACATCGGGTCTTACAGACTAGTCTTTTGTGTTAATTGCCGTCATTTACATCTGACGATGATACAGCTCACCAATCTCCAATGTACGAGTTGTCACAGCGAAACAGCTCACCAATTACCAGTATACGAGTTGTCAGAGCATTTCCATCATAGCTCTCTAGATTTGTATCTATTACCGCTTATGCCGGTGCTAGGGGCCGTGTGGTCATATCATCCAAGTTGCCACATGAAC
>JAVTVY010001075.1:0-32501 GCA_036873755.1 Hanleya hanleyi
AGTCTTTGATTGTGACTGTTCATATGAGTACCATGAGGATCTTGAAGTACATGGGTTCATACGGCCCCTAGCCCCGGGGCCTTATCAGGCCCCGGGGGCCCGCGGGTCTTATCAGGACTAATTTTTTCATAACTGTATGCAATGTGACTATGAATTCTGAGCTACAACCATGTCATGGAGGATACTTTTCTCAGGTAATTTGGGAAAATAATCAGCGAAAAATCAGGGAGTTTTGTTTCCATGAAAAGCTGGGAACCCTGACTATAGTTCCGGTAAAGGGCATTTCGGTCACGTGACCGTAAATGACCCCGGGGAATGTATTCCGCCGCGGTGATGCGGTCATTTCCGACGATGATACGGTCGCTTCCGGTTCCGGCTAGAAGCCTCCGCGGACAAATGAGTCCCATGCTACGAGACTTTGACGTCCATTGACGTATTTGGGTCTAAGATTATTATCAGGACTTGACTTCCGGCGAACATTGATTGGCCATTATACCTGACTCGGCCAAAAATGGTCTGTGACGTATATTAAAATGTTTCTATAATATTTGTGTATAAAATATATCAAAAACACCTTGTCTAATTTTGATCGAAAAAAAAATCTGGGCCAGTTTGATTGGCACCTCCGAAATTTGCCGTAATGGTGTCGGGCTGGATGACCCTATATCTGGCGGTCTCATCTCGAAAAAAATGGTGGGGAATGTTTGCTGAATTTTCGATATGTTTGAGCGGAAAGGCCAGGCTATCTGGTGTGGTGGGCCATTTGTGGCGGCAAATATTAGGGAATATAGTTTTCCCAAGATGTGCTCGGCCAATTTACTACATCTTAAGTAAGGCGAATATTTAGGCGAAAATCGGTCTTTCTTCATTGTCACATGTTTGATTGCCTTTTTTCCTCCAGAGAGGCACAGAATCAGATATAAATGCCTATTTCCAGCCAATATTTTACTTGTCTAGGTCGGATAGAATGTTATTGTTTAATATTGTCTGACTACTATAAAGGAAATGAGTAAAGGAAACGTTTATTTGCGCATTCCGTTTATTGACTCCACCCCCCCCCCCTTCCCACATCAGCGATCGTTCTGGTCAGTAAGCTCACACATTAAATTAGGTCAATATATTCCCAAACTTTAATCATTGCAGAGTAACACTGGTCTGGTTTGTCAAATAACTGCATGAAAAGGCATTCGTCGAATCCTAAGAGGAGATATGATACAAATCAGCCGTAAAATTTTGCTTTTATTTCCCCTCTGCAATGGGGGGGGGGGGGATCGGATTTGTGTTAACAATCGTTATCTCATTCGTGTACAGATACAATTCTGGGGATTGTAGTTAACGTCTGTAGGTGAACAAATTAAAAATACAGAAAATAAATTATTAAATAATCTTTTGGGGTGAAATATTCGAATAAGTGTTTGCCTACTCAAGGGTCCATATATTAAGGGAAATGTCACTTTGATGTGAGAATCGATAACTTTGCGATTATTCGAAGCAAGACCTTTATATTTGCATATTGTGAAATGTCGATTCTTAGCCACCATATTTTCACGTAAAAGTAGATTACTTAGCCACCACATATTTGCATAAAGTTCGACTTTTCACTTACCAATTTTATATAATTTGTGCATGCTATATGATGATGTGTATTGACAAAACTATTTCCGAAATTCTATTTCATGACCCTTTAGGTCAGTTATTGTGAACACAACTATCTGTGAGAAACAGTTATGTAATTTCAGATTTATATAGGATAACATAGAAACTGCTTATGTAAGTGTACTGAATTATCCTTGGCTTTGACGACTGTGTTTACGTAATGTGACATTTCCCTGATCCGCTTGTCTAAGCTGCACCAAAGATATCAGAATTTAGTTTAGAGTTAATTCGACCCTATAACCTTTAGGACTGTATAAAACGGGATGACCGGCACATTCAGGCAGGCTAATACCATCAGGCCTCACAGAGGCTAATATCATGTCTTCGATGATAGATGTTACTATCTCCAATTCTGAAAATGACTGTTTACAAAATGGTCTGGTGTTAATGAAGTTGTGTTAGTCTGCCCGCCAAATTCTGCCGATCATTCCTGAGTTAGGTGGAATGAATTAACAATAAATCGGCTTAATATTCAACAGACATGAACTTCGTTTTTGTTGTATCCTGTCTCATTTAAAGAGGCTAACAAGTCTTCGAAAAATCTCAGAAGCCGGACCTTGGAATCTATCATTGGACAGGTTTTATGGAGACCATCACCTGAGTCTGGAACGACTTCGCGTTACAACATCTTAAGATTACGCACACAAGCCTTTGTCGTCTTGAAGACCCCAAATTCCATAATGGCGAGCTTGCCAGGATAAAGACAATTTTCTTTTGGATACGACTACAAGAGCATGAGACGACAGATCAGAACTTTTGGACAAAATGGCTTAGCCAGAAAAACTGCAGGAGCTCCAGACCATTGCTCAGTGCATCACGAAACTTGTGGACAATCTGCGAACTGATATTCAGGCTAAGGACAATCGTCAATTGCAGAGTGAACAGGTAAAGGACTTTCCTTCCTTTTTGCACCTGCTGGGGTATACCAGACGGTAAGTCACTCTCAAGGTGACTGGCGAAAACATTTGGTGCCCTTGTTTGTTGGCCATTGTGAAATGTGCGATCCTGTTCAATGCCTCCTTGAACTCTCCTGTAATTTTGACTGGACGGAATTCCAAATTGGTGTCCACAACTGCCGTGAGTGATGTCCATCATCTCAGATCAACCCAAACACTGTTCCTTCCCATCACCTCGACATGTTTCTCGTCTTCCTCGGTGACGTGACAGCGTGTGCCAGAAACCTCTGGAACGTGTCCATTCCGTGGAAACAGTATCTACAGGGACAGTTGGATTCGTTCCACTTAACATAGCCTTGTAAATGGCTATAGTGATTGAAAACATAACTGTGTTGTGAGATATTTTCTGCCTGGACTTCCCTGAACTTTCTGCCTGACGTTGTGAAGATCCCACTGATTGACAATAGTGCGTGAGATGAACAATGTGTAATTTACAGAAATGGGTCATGCTTTAAGAACCCTAAGACATTGTATTCTTGTAACTTTCTTGTAACATTCTGGACTGAATCCTCAGACAGGTCGGTAGCATGTATTGAACGCGAGGTTCAACTTTAACTTTCTCTCCCTTGAACGATCACGTTATATGTGCCATAATCATGCCTTATATGAACTGTTGACATCTCTCGTATATTGTGCATGTTTTGTTAATTATTGGTAATGCGGCATGCCCAGTGAAGTTGATGAATCAATGGTGAAACTGGTAGATTGCATGAACTCCTTTGTGACTGATAAATTTAGTGATTTGCAGATTGATAAATCTAGCCTTTGAAGTTTGTACGAGAATCTTGTGATGTGGATCCACAATGATTTTTTATTAGGATATTTATCGCGATCAGTTTCCATAATAGTTAGTGTAGCTGGTGAGCTAAACACCTAACGCAATTTCAGCTAAATGGAACTAAGATTATCACGCATACACTGAGTACATGTACGTACTAGTGGTTACAGCATATGAATGCTTGGAATAGGCTGTGGAAGCCTGGTGGGTGCTGGCTGATGAGTCCCCACAATTCCCGATTAGGCCATAGAAGTCGGGATATTTGGTTATTTGTTTTTTGTATTGTTGTTCGGATCCTCAGATATAAGTCTATGATGTTGGATGAAAAATTGGTTTCAATTAACACGTATTAACTTCCTTAAGTGTAATACACATTGTGTCCATGTCAATCATAAGTCTCATTTAAAGAGGCTATCAAGTCTTCGAGAAATCTCAGAAGCCGAACCTTGGAATGTATCATTGTACAGGTATTATGGAGACCATCACCTGAGTCTGAGACGACTTCGCGTTACAACATCTTAAGATCACGCGCACAAACCCTTGTCGTCTTGAAGACCGCAAATTCCATAATATGTATATGATTGTTTGTTATTGGTTCGGCCACAAATTTTATTGGAATCTGAATAGATTTACTTATTTGTAGGTCACAAACCTCCATTGGTGTTTTGGGGTCTAAGATTATTATCAGGACTTGACTTCCGGTGAACATTGATTGGCCACTTGACTGGGCCAGAAATGGTCTGACGTATTTTAAAATGTTTCCATAATATTTGTCTATAAAATATATCAAAACCACCTTTTCAAATTTTAATCGGAAAAAATATCTGGGTCAGTTTGATTGGCACCTCCGAAATTTACCGTAATGGTGTCGGGCTGGATGACCCTATTTCTGGCGGTCTCGTCTCGAAAAAATGGTGGGGAATGTATGCTGGATTTCCCATATGTTTGAGCGGAAAGGCCAGGTTACCTGGTGTGGTGGGACATTTGTGGCGGCGAATGTTAGGAAATATAGTTTTCTCAAGATGTGCTCGGTCAATTTACTACATGTTAAATAAGGCGAATATTTAGTGGTTTGTGACCTTCAAATACGTGGGTGGTAGCTTCTCCTCAATCTTCTGGAATGTCCGACAATCTTTGGCAATGCCCGGGACTCTTCGGCAATGTCCAGTAATGTTCGAAAATGTTCGGTCATCTTCGGAAATGTCCGTTCATCTCCGAGAATGTCCGCTAGGTGATCGAAGTCAAGGATCCCGAGTATAGCTTCCAGGTTATAAGCCCGATACAAAGTCATACAGCTGGAGAAGGGGAATCCCCCTTGGTCCCAACGAGAGTCAAACCCGGGCTGCGCGCTCCAGGGGCAGGCACGTTATCCACTGCACCACGAGCCAGCCCAAACTAGGCAAGGTTGAAAATACCCTAATATACCTACCATCTATATACGGCTATGTTGAAGGCCCAATGGGGAACCAACGCATGGACATTTACGGTGTGGAAGTATTGGGGTGGTCATATTTTTTTCTTGTGGATTTTACTATGGGGTGTGGCACCTTGTTTTCTTTGTCTGGCGATGTGGAACACGATGGGAGGGTCTCGAGGCCATGCATTGACTTTTGTCGACCCCCTGTTTCTTTCTCCAAAACAAAATCATGTTATACGTTTTTTCTGGGATGTGGGTCGAATTTGACACATTTTCATACATTTTATGGAGTTTTTCAGAAAAAATTTCAGAGAAGGGTTAACGAGAATTGCATGTCTTTCCCTTTCAATTTCAATAGCTCACTCGTCTCCTGAAATAATGAAATGAGAGTGCCCATTCAGGATATACTTTTACAGGGATTTTGTTAAAGATTTTACATCTATTTAAGGCGAAGACCGCGCACTTGCCTGTTTTTAGCCACACATCATTTAGGTGTGGAATGCACCCTTAATGTAGGCTCCATTGCACGGTTATAATACACGAGTAAGCCAAATATTGTATGTTCTCCTACACTACACTCGTTAAAAGCGCTTATTCAGAACTTAAAGATCGTAAAGCTCATTTATCGTAGTCAGAAATGTTTCGATGTTCTGCATACTACATGGTATGATAGCATTGGCCTTGCATATATGCTATTTAGACCTACACTGGATTATCTCCCCTTGGTTTGGCATACATGTTTCGATTAGTGACCTGTATGACCTGTATGTCCCATTATTTCCATTAAATATCTACATATGATATGGGATGTACGTTTCAATGTCGCTATCCCATGATGCACCATATTGGAGGCTAATAAATAGAGCTGATTTTTTTAGGACCGTACTCACTCATCTTAACGTTACCTGGCCCGGTTGGGGGGGGGGGGCGGGGCGAAATGGCCCCCTTACCAAACTTTCTGCGCTATCTCCGGAACGACAAAAATGGAGAGCTGAAACTCCGTCACTTTATAGTTTATCATATTGGGGTCATTTTAAGCCTATTTGCATGACCCCCCGAGGAGAGGATCATGGGAAAATTCAAGATGGCGGCCATGTGAGTCCCAGAAAAGTGATGTTTTTGTTATATTTCTTCAAAATTTCTGCTTTCCTGCGATGAAAGGTGGACAAAAACTATTTTATTTCACATCACATTAATATTTACTAATTTATCATGCTGTTTTTGCGGAGAAATTGCATAAATAAAAAATTCGGAAAATCTGACCGAAAAATCGACCAAAAAATGCCGTTTATGAAAATGACGTCACTGAGACGTTATCAAAGCGGCCATCTTGGATTTTTTTACATTTTCTAGTAGAACTTGACCCAAGGGTATACTGTGGTAAGTTTCAGCCCCCTAGCTCAAAGGGTAAGAAAAATATTTAGGGGGGGACCATTTCGCTTCCCCCCCCCAGGGCAGGACAGGTCCCAAAAAAACCAGGCCAGATAGGGTTAAACCATGCGACGTGAAAGGTCCCGCGCACCGTTAGCCCAGAAGCCAGTTCCCACTGAGGAGGGAAACTTCACCACAGATACCGAAGAGCCACCAACGGAGGTACTACCTATCCTGTAAGCTGTGAGTGCTATCTACCAGCGTCATTGGCCTACCATCCGGCGCTGTTTTCACCGGCATCGCCCTATATTGGACTTGTATAATTTCAGGTTAGATGATAACACCCGCCTACCCCATCACGCCTATACCATTTTCAGGACCAAGCCAAAGCCTTCAAATTAAATCTCACTTTTGGCTATTTATTACGGCATTAGGAGACGCACCAGCTTCGGTCATTTTACCTCATTCACAATACCCTCGTGTACCAGCAGTCCTTCACCTTTACAGATCATGCCTTTCTGGATACGGCACTGGCCCAAATAGAGACCTTGGACAGCTTGGAATGGGCCAGACAACGACGCCTCAACGCCAAATGGCAGGCGGAGATGACGATAAATGTTACGTGTATAATAATGATCGACTGTTCAATCCTTTGATCTCTTGTCATGGACTTTTCCTTCCTATAAATACCAGAGAGAGTCACATCTTGTGCCATTCACGTACTGACCATAACGGAGCATATAATACGGGCTTTCCTCAGCTTGACCCCCGAGGTCTTCCTGTACGTCTATGCGGATAAGTTCGATATCATGCAGGGAACATCTGTGATGCGGACCCTACACAACCGAGCCCGGCTTCGTCTGCCCCTGGAGGACTGGACCAAATTCAAACGGATGTTATCTGGTGAACTGAACGGCGGCCTCATCCACTTGTGTCACGATGTGCACGTCCGACGCGGCCCCTTCTTTGCACAATTGGCTCGGCTAGATGGGGGTATAGTGCATCTTACCTTCACCCTGTTCTATGGTCCGCGTTGGAAGATGCCGTGGCCGATGTGGATCAAGTACTTACGGAGGAAGTGTGGTCATCAGACGAATTGGACTGGCCATTTGCCATGGACGATGTGCTGGTAGAATCCAAAGAAAAAGATCAGAAAGAAACTACGACCTCGGTTCAATATATACTCGTTATAAAAACACGATAGAGCCGGGGTCCATCATTTTTCACCATGAAGAGCTGGGAGAAGGTGTTGGACACAGACACGACAGTTCGGCAGCCTATAGTGCTTTATCCGCCCTCTAACGAGCCGTTAAATCCCAGGAGATACAACGAACCCAAGTCTGAGATTGGTTAAAAAACAAGACATTTATATCCTACATCCAATCCTTTGATCTCTTGTCATGGACTTTTCCTTCCTATAAATACCAGAGAGAGTCACATCTTGTGCCATTCACGTACTGACCATAACGGAGCATATAATACGGGCTTTCCTCAGCTTGACCCCCGAGGTCTTCCTGTACGTCTATGCGGATAAGTTCGATATCATGCAGGAGGGAACATCTGTGATGCGGACCCTACACAACCGAGCCCGGCTTCGTCTGCCGATGGACGACTGGACCAAATTCAAACGGATGTTATCTGGTGAACTGAACGGCGGCCTCATCCACTTGTGTCACGATGTGCACGTCCGACGCGGCCCCTTCTTTGCACAATTGGCTCGGCTAGATGGGGGTATAGTGCATCTTACCTTCACCCTGTTCTATGGTCCGCGTTGGAAGATGCCGTGGCCGATGTGAATCAAGTACTTACGGAGGAAGTGTGGTCATCAGACGAGTTGGACTGGCCATTTGCCATGGACGATGTGCTGGTAGAATCCAAAGAAAAAGATCAGAAAGGAACTACGACCTCGGTTCAATATATACTCGTTATAAAAACACGACAGAGCCGGGGTCCATCATTTTTCACCATGAAGAGCTGGGAGAAGGTGTTGGACACGTTGTATTACAGACACGACAGTTCGGCAGCCTATAGTGCTTTATCCGCCCTCTAACGAGCCGTTAAATCCCAGGAGATACAACGAACCCAAGTCTGAGATTGGTTAAAAAACAAGACATTTATATCCTACATCGAGCTGCCCGCCGCCATTTTTCACGGAACCGGGTCATCGTTGGTGGAATAGATGCCCATTGGCAGGCCGATTTGGTCGATATGAGCGCCTTTGCCAAACAACGATGGGAGCCGGTACATCTTGACGTGCATTGGTATTCTGTCAAAGTATGCTTGGGTGGTACCTATCTGACTGAAAACCGGGTAAAATCTCGTGGCTTCGTTCAAGGACCTCTTCAAGACAGGTTGCAAGCCGTTATATTTGCAAACAGACGAAAGCACGGAATTACTCAACATACCCTTCCAACAGTTTCTGAAAGCCGAGAAGGTGTTCTTTTTTCACACGTGCAACAAGACGAAGGCTTCCGTTGTGGAAATGTTAAATCTGACGTTCAAAGGCCGCAAGTATAAATATTTCACCTATAAGAATTCAAGACAGTACATCGATGTTCTCCGCCAGCTGGTGAAGACTTACTATCGAGCCTATCACCGGAGTATTCAGAGAGCCCCGTCAGCGTTACCAAACACAACGAGGCCCAACTTCGGCGTGTTTTGTAACTCTATGAGTTGTTCAAGGTCTGGGTCCCTGTATGGATCAGTATTCAAGGACAAGTTCGAGAAGGGTGACCTCCCCAACTGGAGCGATGAGCACTTTCTGCTTAAACGCCGCATACCCCGACAACCGCGAGTATATATCAAGGGGAACCGTTGCAAGGAACGTTTTACGAGCAAGAATCACAGCCCTTGGTGAAACCAGGCCAAGACTACTACACTGTGGAACGCATCCTGAGAACTGAGCGACGCCGACGTAAGACGATGCAATTAGCGAAATGGCAAGGCTGGCTCAGTTCCTTCAGTTACTGGGTTCCGGACAACCAGATGAAAAGCTATAAAGCCATGAACCACAGCCGGTAGCGTTCATTCATTTTTTAAGCACTAGACAAACCACTGGTTAGTTATTTAACGATCCCTGTTTACATTGTTCCCAACAACGCCAAGGGTTGTTGTAGGTACATGGTGCACATATTTTACATTGTGACAATATATAATAATAAACCAATAGTTAGATTAATCCAGCTATGCTTTGCCGCTTACATACAAATAAATATCAGTATAGTATATTACAAAATAGTTATCACAATAGTTGGATTAATCATGCTATGCTTTGCCGCTCACATACAAATAAATATCAGTATAGTATATTATAAAGATTGTATAGAATTCGTGCTGTCATTAACAGTCAGAGCTTGTCAGAAGTCTCCATTTCAGGGTAAACGCTGCCATGGAGTTATTGTTAAATCAATATTTTTTAAAATTCATAATCTTCCAGATATGGGCTTCGGCGGGCGCCCAACTTGGCTTGAAGTTACAAGACCTGCAGTTGTATATGTAAGTTTGTACAGCCAGGACCATACGTTCATTGTACGTTCGGCCATGAACACGGTGCTATGGACAAACAGCAGCTGCCTCTGAACACAGCGTATCCAAAAACGCCCATAGTGCAAGTGGGATTTATGGTGACATTGCTAACCCTGCTGGGCATTTTATATGGGGGTGTGTTTTACGGCGTGGTGTATCCCAGCACTCTTTTCATTCCACCAAATACACAACAACCAGGCGTGAATGCAGGTCAGACGAATGTACAGACCCCCTCCACGTTAGCACCCATCAAACCCGCGATCAAAACGAGCTCAGCCATCATCACCACCACCACACCGAGTATACAGTCTCGGTCAACATCGATCTCCACGCCAAGTATTGCATGGCCCACTACGCCCGAAACCCATCGGATTTCATCACCCACAGTGAACGCCGTAACGTACCGTCAACGGCGCCCAACGTTGTCGAACCGACTACCCGGTTCAAGCCTACTAAGTTTACAAGAGCGGGTTACCATGAGAGCGGATGCACCTCCAATCATGGACCCCCGGTGGCAACACCCCTTCAACTGCCTCATTACGGGGCCGACGGGCTCAGGCAAAACACACTTCGCCCAGAAACTTCTTCAATACGCTCAAAACATGATTACCCCACCCATCGCCCAGGTCGCGAGGTGTTACGGAGAATGGCAAGCGGCGTATGCCAGAACCGGACACTTTGGTCTGTATGATCTACTTTGGTCTGTATGATCTCATGGTGGAGACCCAACTCTTCACCAAAGGCAGCCATCATCGCCGTCTCAGCATCATCTACATTGTGCAAAAGCTTTTCAGTAAAACAAAGAGCATCGAAACATCAGCTTGAATGCACACTACCTGGTGCAGTTAAAAAATCCGAGAGATACTACTCAACTGTTGCACCTGGCGAGACAAATGTACCCCGGACCCACACGGTTTACATTGGAAGCCTTTTAAGATGCGACAACCTCTCAGCACGTGTATATGCTCTTTGACCTAAAACAAATCACCCCGATCACCTTCCACTACGGACTGGTTTTCCCGTGGAGACCCACCACGTGCACATGCAAAGAATGTTCTGGAAGTAGCCCGCAAAGAATAAAACGGGCAAGGATTGTACATTGAAGCGTTAGTTTTAGAGGTGGCCCTCCACAGTTTCCTAGCAATGGCCCCTGTTTAATTTCATAATACAAAAGACTGTCTGTGTTCTGCTACATGATAATTTTTCTTGCCTTCTTAATAGCTTGTATCTATAATACCATCCTGCTCAGAGTTATCGACGCTGCAAATGAGCATATACAGATTGACGGCTGGCTTCGTATACGCGGTGATCGGGGCCATGAAGTAAATGTTGTCCTGCCTCAATTATGCCTCTTGGGTGTGGCTAAAAATCAGGCTCATTTACGGAAAGAATATCTGACAAAAAACGAGCAAGTTGACGCCCACTTTTTTCGACTTTTTAAGTTCATACCGGTCCTGGGAACACGAGAAAGAAATTTAATTCAAATCTTTCTTAAATATTTCTCTGGAAATTGAGCCGAATTTTACCATTTTTCGACATTTTAAGGGGTTTTCTAAGAAAAAATAAGCAAGCTTAGAAGGGAATATTCGAGATTCGTTTTTCCATAACATATCAGTGTTAATCGTGCTCTTTCGTGCTCTTTGAGAAAATATATACATATAAGTGACTTATATGAAGATTTTACGACAATTGGTGGTCCAAAAACGGACCCAATGACTATTCCTTGCCGAATTCAGGAATATCTGGAGTGCACCCTACAGGGTGTCCGCTCGAGTAAGGAAGCACGATGGGAGCTCCATGTATTGAAGACTATTGATTCGGACTATTGTACGCGGCCCGGAGCCTGACCTTGTGCGCTGTCTGTGAAATCGGGCATAACGTCTTCGGCTCAGAAGACCAAGTTGGCCAAGCATAAGACAGGTCTCCGAACCCTGGTCCAGAACCGAATTCCGCGAGCACAGAAGAAAAAGATCTTACGAAGAAAAAGATCTTACAGAAAGGCGGCTTTCTCTGTGCGATTTTAGCCCCGTTGGCCGCTTCCGTGTTGCAGCCAATATTGGATGGATTCTTCGGTCGACAATGAACCACACGAAAGAAATGGTCCTCATGGAACCACGCCTGCTTCAAAGCCTCCAATTGCCGTATCCGATCCCACCTACGCTGAAGACAATCAACACACTCGATCACGTGTTGCAACAGATTTTATACAACAGTTGAGTTTAAGCGACAATGCGAAAGTACAACAGTACAATTAGACAGACGCTTCAACGATACATCACGATCATAGGGCAATACAAGGCCTCTGAACCAAGCCCAGTGTCAGTCGCACAACCAGCACAAAGCGTACAGCCAACACAACTTGTTCCACAGCCGCCATCAACGCAGGTCGCACAGGATCAACAAGGATGGGAACTGTTTTCCAAGACATGCATGCACCACAGGAATTGGTGGGGAACCCCCAGCGCTGGGGCTGGATGCGGCGTGACATAGAACAGCAATTTCCGGTACGCGCACCCCGCAAGTCACGACGAAAGACTCGACTCCCACGGACCTGGAAAGGCGAGTGGAAACCGGAGTCACCACCCAAAACACCACAACGGGTACGCTCCCTACGGACACCTTTCACGCCCTTTTAGACATAACCCCTGGTCAATACACTCCACCTCTCCAGAACAGTGACACGTAGCAAGTCACCGCTACGATCACGACACCGAGAACAAGCCCCCAAGGCCTGGGAGCACTAGCAAATCCAACAGCGGCAGCAGAAAAGCTCAGTCGTCATGTTTTACCTCACACTACACAGCAATAGCTCGGCTACGGTGTTTCCCATTATGGACCATTATGTCACGCAGCTGCCACATCCCTTACATCTCCCCGGACGTTGGGAGTGTGGTCTAGTGGATATCCTGCACATGGAGTACCGCGAGTGGAAGCACAAGTTCCTGATCATCCTCCAGAGCAATGCGACCGTACGTTTCAGCAAGACGTTGAAGGAGCTGTGTGCACTGAAGACGGATAACTATGTTGGGCCCGGTCGGTTCCAGGCGAAGACCATGCTAGATCTTAAGGCTGGCTTGTATGGGCTTTGTGTCTACTCGGATTTGGTGGATGGTCACATTGTCGGAGATATAGATGCGCCCCTGTCCAGTGGAAGGAGACTACGGGCACAGAGCTTTAACCACGTACTCTATCTGCCGGTGCTACAAATTGACATCAGTACCATCACCTTCGATATAAGGGATGACACCAGGCAACCTCAGGCATTCCAAATTAGTAAACTGGTGGTCACAATTTTATTTTCGACAAGCACGCTCTCACAACTTTGTATAATGAAGGTACCTCAAGAGTGCGATGCACACAGCTATATGGACTATTAAACCCAGCAGGCTGGTGGTGGCCTTCCCGTCTTTGCCGGTACACGCGTCCAACGAGGACATGGACTGGGGAACGTACTCGGGAGCATCGTCAAAACGTTCCTGCCTTTGGTGACGCCTGGGGTAAAAGTGGTCGGCCAACAAGTCCTGTCCTGTCCTTTCACCAATAGTGAACTTTATTTGTGGACCGTCCCTCCCACACAGACCAGTGCCGAACAAGGATTATGGGTAGAGCATTTCGCGCTCTCCAGCATCAACGAAACAGGGCCCAGCGAGTTCACCATCAGCAATGCGGATACGGCCTATGTGGATTTAGCCCATACGTACTTGTATGTGAAAGCCAAGATCGTCAATCGGGATGGCTCCAGAATCGCCGATGGTGCAACGGTGGGCCCGACGAATCTCCGGCTGCAATCTATGTTTCAAAAGGTGGATATTTTTCTCAGCGACAAAATCATCATTGACTCGACCAACACGTACCCCTATCGAGCCTACAT
Organism: Hanleya hanleyi; assembly: GCA_036873755.1. Taxonomy (NCBI): domain Eukaryota; kingdom Metazoa; phylum Mollusca; class Polyplacophora; order Lepidopleurida; family Hanleyidae; genus Hanleya; species Hanleya hanleyi. The sequence continues at coordinate 13,575 of JAVTVY010001075.1, forward strand.
CGAAACGCTGCTGTTTTATGGACGAGGGGCTAAAAAACTGACAGCCCATTTATTCTACCGGGACACACCCGAGCACATGAGAACGACAATACGGGACGGAACAAGCGGAAGGGTTTTACTGCAAACGGCAACTCGGCCGAACTCATCGGTCGACTGCACGCCTGTTGAACAAGATCCTCCTCAAAATCCGATTGATTCAGGCGCATACGACCTTTTCCTTGATGGTCACGGAAGTAGAGGGGCATGTAGTTCACTATAAGATCATCATGAGTATGAACGTGTGCGGCCAGTACTGCATGTTTAACCTCTACCGTCGTTGCCGGGAAAGAACGCTACCCACCATCGTACAGATCTTTGACGAGTAACCTCAAGCTACCGATCGACATGTACTTGTGTACGACTGGGCCGCAAATCATTTCAATGTACCAGCCCTGTTCTGGGCTTCAGTTTTTATGTGGTTGTTCTCACGTTGTTGTTAGAATGGATCTTTGGATCATGGACGCGGATATTCTTTAATGGACGACGGCTGAATTGTGAATGACGGACCAGACGCTGGTAATTGAATAAAAAACAAAAGCGATCTCACCCAAAACTCTATCTTGTGTGTTTTCTGGACAATAGTTTACGAGCATAAACAAGTGATCATCAATGCCCAATGGCTGAACATGAATGTGGGACTCTAATTTTAACCAAACTGGTATAGGCCAGTCAATGAATCGGCTGGGAAAGTAGCCATCCAATGGCCTAGGGCGGGGCCAAATGTAACCAATTGATGCCCATAGAGCAAACCCATGCAAGAGCTCTGCAGTAAAATAGAGCCAATGAAATCAGTCCACAGACCAAGTGCATCTTTTGGTCTAGGTTAAGAGTGGGCATTCCAGCACAAACTTTTGAAGAGGAAGGACTATGGCAAGTTACAAGAGCAACAGGTGGAGTGAAAAAACTATAGAGTTCGGTGTGCGGGTATAGACCAGGAAGACGACAAGAATGTCCAAGGCGGGGTCCTACCTCCAATACAATGCCCAGAAGTGATATTGATAGAAAGCTGAGGTGGAACAACACGGATTATGGGCATGTATAACCCGGAATAAGTGAGGACCGTCTATCTGGACTAGGGGGCAGAGTCCATGAGCCAGACCAGATATCGGTACCACCTGAGGTGGCAAATTCTCATTACATTTTGGAAGTCCTATATCCATAGATGAACAAAAACTTTGAAAGCAATCCGGGACTCACAGTTTAATGGTAGTAATCACCACTTAAAGATGGACACCTGAGTCCAATCTGAGGGACCAGATTTGGGGGTAGGGGAAATATAAAGTTGAATATCTTTGCAAGTAATGATGATATAGTGACATTTGGCCACTTAAAATGTTGGTAATCTGATCCTCTATATGTTGGTATCTGTTATATGCAAATATGTCAATTATGTAGGTCACCAGAGGTCAAAAGGTCACGAAATCTGACCCCTGTCTACAACGTGACCACCTGTAGGAAAACTCGCTGCATATACCATACCAATGGGACTTTCTTAACCTAAGTGGGTTCAAATGGAAGCCAAGAAAAACCCAAGTCTATAATAAGTCTAAACAAGTGGAGTTTATTATTATTTAGACTGTGGCACAGAACTGTTTTTGACGCATTTTCAAAAATGGTCTTTTTATTGCGCTAAAAACGGGCAAAATTGTATGAAGTTGGACAGCTTGAAATTAGTTGTATATTTTGACAAATAACTACTTCAAATGCTAATGGTCATGTCTTAAGTCTATTCAGGGATTAGTTAAGCAACATTTCGAGGTAATTAGGTCACCAGAGGTCAAGGTCAAAGATTGTCAATTATTAATTTTCTACATTGTTACTTGGGAATTTCATATTACAATGTATTTACATTGCGACCAGTTTGAAGTATAGAGCATCCGAGCCATCGCTGGTTCGCCCTGTTCCCTATAGCCCGTAGGGCATAGGCTACACCAGGGTGCGAGTGTATGGGTGTCCGCAGGGATCAAAGGTCAATCGTCCTCCAAATCCCCTTTATCGCTCGTCAAGGCGCTGAGACTGGCGTTAAGGCGTAAAGATAGGGCGTTGAAGCGTTAAGACGGGACGACGGGCGTTGACGGCGTCACTGCATTTCGATGTATTGGCGCAATTCCATGAAAATCAGAGCTTCTGAGCTAGTTCATCAGGGCGGTGAAGCGTTAAGCTAAGGGTTGATGGGCCTTACTGTCTATAAAAGCAAGTGTATTCCCAAAACGCACACAGTCGACGTTCAGCTGTCAACATGGCTTATATTTGCTCTAAGTGCGAACGATACGATATGATGCGACTGGAGAAAAATATACATGGGATTGAAGATTCCGAGGCACAAGAACCCGATACAGAGACTGATGAGATTACAACACATATAAGGGCAATGTGAAGAGTCCATCGACTGATACCGAAACAGAGATTGCTGGGAGTCTATCTAGTGATACGGAGATCTTGACCTCAGACAGTCAGCCTACGTCCGATGAAAGCGAGGCAGAACCTACGTTCTGGGATCGTATTGTGAGAGCAGCTATCAATACTCACGCTGCAGTAATCGAGGACGCCGGACAGGATAACTTACAACAGACATAAACCCAAATGCGCCTCTACATCAGGAAAACAGCCATGGCGATCTATGAACAGGCAAACCTTACTATCGCTTGAAAGGAAAGGCGACGCCACGCACAGGTCCATCATGAAGACTAAGCGTCAGTTGGAAGAGGATATGGGGCTACCACCCACCGAGGCCCTGGAAAACTCTTTCAGGACATGCTGCCTCGGTGGTATCCTGAACTGCCCGACGATGGGCTGATGGGCCCAAAATGGTCCAAATGAACTCCCAGAGTGAGTGAGTGAATGAGTGAATGAGTGAATGAGTGAGTGAGTGAGTGAGTGAGTGAGTGCCCAACACCAGTGAGGCGTGCTCAACGCCTGTCTTAACGCATGGACGCACTAACGATGGTGAGTGAGTGAGTGAGTAATAGCCAAAGTAGCAACGCCCCCCAACGCCAAGCTCAACGCTTCACCGCCCTGGTGAATTAGCCCAAAAGCTGTGATTTTCATGGAATTGTCACTAATTCATTGGGAATGCAGTGACACCCGTCAACGCCAGTCATTACGCCTTAACGCCCTAGCATAACGCCTTGACGCCATGATATAGACGTGAGAGAGAACAACAAGAGCAACAAAGATGACATATGAGAGAGCAACAACAACAAGTATTCATATATTTTATTCTCCCCAATGTTACATCATACCCACGCTGGGGGATCCGCGTTGGGCATGTTTACAATTCAAGAAGACTCTTGTCCAATCAGAGGCCGCCATTTGGCGCTGCATATATCATATTCCCGACTGCTCTTGTCCAATAAGAAGCCTTACTTTGAGAAAGTGCCATCTTTGCTCGGTGTGATCTGAGCATCATCGGGCAGTTCAGGATATCACTGAGGCAGCATGTTCTGAAAGAGTTGTTTGCGCATCCTGATCGCAGTTTCCAGGGCCTCGGTGGGTGGTAGCCCCATATCCTCTTCCAAGTGACGCTTGGTCTTCATGATGGACCTGTGCGTGGGGTAGCCTTTCATTTCAAGCGGTAGTAAGGTTTACTGTTCATAAATCGCCATGGCTGTTTTCTTGATGCAGTGGCGCATTTGGGTGTATGCCTGTTGTAAGTTATCCTGTCCGGCGTCCTCGATTGCTGCAGCGTGTGTATTGATAGCTGCTCTCACAATACGATCCCAGAAGGTAGGTTCTGTCTCACTTTCCTCGGACGTAGGCTGACTATCTGAGGTCAAGCTCTCCATATCCCTAGATAGACTCTCAGCAATCTCTGTTTTGGTATCAGTCGATGGACTCGCATCAGTCTCTGTATCGGCTTCTTGTGCCTCGGAGTCTTCAATCACATGTATATTTTTCTCGTGTCGCATCATATCGCAACATCTGGTGAACGTGCGTTCGCACTTAGAGCAAGTATAAGCCATGTTGACGGTTGAACGTCGACTGTGCGTGTTTTGGGAATAAACTTGCTTTTATAGACAGTAACGCACGTCAGCGCTTAGCTTAACGCTTCAACGGCCTGGTGAACTAGCTCAGCTCACAGGATTTGTGATTGGCGCCAATATCGCAAAAATGGTAATATGAAAATCGCTGCCAATCGTGCATGCCACGTATCTCGCCTTAACGCCCTATCTTTACACCTTAACGCCCGTCTCAGCGCCTTAACGAGCGATAAAGGGGATTTGGAGGACGATTGACCTTTGACCCCTGTGGACACCTATACCTGGTGCACTCGCACCCTGGTTTACCCTTTGCCCTACGGGCTATACGGTACAGGGTGCACCGGGGATATCTCTGATGCTCTGTACTTGAAACTGGTTGCAATGTAAATACATTGTAATATGAAATTACAACACATATAAGGGAAGCGCGAAGAGGTGCCGACATACTGACAGAGCCACACGACTTCACAGTATAGTCTTCCGGTTAACCTATTCTAAAGCACATACCAAGAATCTAACGATTCTTTATATGTGTTGTATCTCAGGTACGCTTTTATTGTGCCTGTTCATGTTGCAACTTGGATGATATGACCACACGGTCCCTAGCCCCGGCATAAGCGGTATTAGATAATAATCGAAATGCTCTAACAGCTCGTATATTGGTAATTGGTGAGCTGTTTCGCTGTGACAAGTCCCAAGTAAAAATGTATAAAATTAATAATTAACAATCTTTGACCTTGACCTCTGGTGACCTAATTACCTCGAAATGTAGCTTAACTAATCCCTGAATAGACCTAAGACATGGCCATTAGCATTTGGAGTAGTTATTTGTCAAAATATGCAACTAATTTCAAGCTGTCCAACTTCATACAATTTTGCCTGTTTTTAGCGCAATAAAAAGACCATTTTTGAAAATGCGTCAAAATCAGTTCTGTGCCACAGTCTAAATGATAATAAACTCCACTTGTTTAGACTTATTATAGACTTGGTTACTTCTTGGCTTCTATTTGAACCATTTAGGTTAAGAAAGTCCCATTGGTATGGTATCTGCAGCGCGTTTTCTTACAGGTGGTCACGTTTTAGACAGGGGTCAGATTTCGTGACCTTTTGACCTCTGGTGACCTACATAATTGACATATTTGAAAATAACAGATACCAACATATAGAGGATCAGATTACCAACATTTCGAGTGGCCAAATGTCACTATATCACCATTACTTGCAAAGATATTTAACTTTATATTTCCCCTACCCCCAAATCTGGTCCCTGAGATTGGACTCGGGTGTCCGTCTTTAAGAGGTGATTACTACTATTAAGCTGTGCGTCCCGGATTGCTTTCAAAGTTTTTTTTTTTTATCTAAGGATATAGGACTTTCAAAAAAACATAACGAGAATTTGCCACCCCTGGTGGTACCAATTGATGAAATTTTGGGATCTGGCTCATGGACTATAAGTACCGGTACAACTCGACATCAACCGGAGAGTACGTTAGTTTATGCCTCCAATGGATCCTCCCTACACAGTGATATTGATGCAATTACCCTGCCTCTGGTTCTCGGTATAGGACATGTGGAAAAATGAGGGTAATCTGGCGATATTGTCGGGGTTGATGACGTGCATTCCGGAAGATCGGAGTAACTGATGGACATACACAGTCGTATTTAAATAACTCTCACTGGGCCTAAACTTCAGACCAACAAAGGTTTCCGAGTTGTCCAGAACCAGATGCCCTCCTTTGCTATACCCAGCAGCTGGACGGCTTCACCTTCTTCTACCCCAAGTGCAAAGATCTTCAAGATGGTGTGATCACGACGTATCTGGATATTTATAGTGATACCATAAAAAACAAAAGTAAATGTGAACTTATACCGTAGATATTCATGGATATTCATGGACTTCATGGTCGTTGATGTTATGTTAAGGGGAAATAACTGTGGTATATATGTTGTGTTCTCACTAATGAAAAGAAAACCTGGTTTTTTATTACAACAATGTGATTTGGTTCTTCTGTATACCGTAGTTAATCAGTATATGAAGATGACCAATGTTACGAAATGCTTTTTCATATTTGCACATGCCCTTTGACGTCACATGAAGGGCCCAAAGATGCCTCTTGACCCTTTGACGGAGCTAATTCGGTTGCATATGACTTTTGTGGTGTCACACAAGCAGCATGTAGACAAAACCGATTCACAGAGAATGATGTGCGATAAGTATCGCACACGCTCTTTGACCCTCGTATTAATAGCCAGGTTTCGTGAACCGGAACCGTAAGTGACGTCAGAGAGGTCATATGCAAATTCCCCGATCTGGTCCAAGTAAAGACCGATTGAGGCCTATTGTCGTCACTCTGTGTCGTCACTTCCGGTTCTGGTCACGTGACCGGAAGTGACCAATTGTTGAGGTCATTAGGGCTCAATCGGTCCTTTATATACTACTGATACACATCTAGTATTTGTATAAATGTAACACATATGCCATCGCCAATCAGCCCTCATAATAATGTTACTGTTTAGTTCATCTGTCTAGTCTGTTCGATACATGTTTTGAATTGTTGTAGACCTCCCGGATTATAGTTATCGGGTCACTGAATGAAATAAGTCGCATCTAGCACCAACTAGAGGGTGGGGGGCTGAAGTTTGTGAAAACATCAATCAGGATAGCACTGATCCTGTCCATCAATATAAGTATGCATTACCGCCAGTCTGTAGAAGAATAGATTACACACTTCGTCTTAAAATTTTAATATCGATATGTTTGTTTTGTCATGAGACTTCGCCACGATAGCTATGGGGTCACAGAAAGTGACCATCCTTCTCAAAAGCTCAACTAACAGATTTTTGGCGATCGAAGGCCGTGTGAATACGCGCCGGGATAGCTGTGGGATCGGGGAAAGTAAGGGAAGAGTAGAGGGGGTACATTAACATGCGTTTATAGAAAAATAATAGGATGATTTGCTAAATATTCTATTGAACAGACTTTTTTTTAGCTATGTATCTCCAATGTACGAGTGGTCACAGCGACACAGCTCACCAATTACCAGTATATGAGTTGTCAGAGCATTTCCATCATAGCTCTCTAGATTTGTATCTAATACCGCTTATGCCGGTGCTAGGGGCCGTGTGGTCACATCATTCAAGTTGCCACATGAACAGGTACAATAAAAGCGTACCTGAGATACAACACATATCAGGAATCGTTAGATTCTTGGTATGTGCTTTAGAATAGGTTAACCAGAGGACTATTCTGTGAAGTCATGTGACGCAGTCAGTATGTCGGCACCTCTTCCCACTTCCCTTATATGTGTTGTAATACTAACTAATGTAGCCGATGGCCGATGATTATACGCGACCGAACTATCACGTATACCCTAGTCCGACCGGTCATTAGATTTCTTGTATTCATCACTAAAACCATACACAACTGGTACAGCAGTATTCCGTAAATTTGATCGCATTTGTTAAAGAAAATCTGGTTGTATGTACCCGACCGCATATTGTCCACCATGCCACCATAAAACCTATCAGAAGTCAATCACACTGTTAAAATTCAATCATCCCCAGTCATTCTAATATATATAATCACCCTCCAAAATCATTACAATGAAAAAATAATAGATTATCTGTATGATTTACAGCAGTTGAATTATGTTAAATATGAAGATCCCCCCACTAACGTTCGTCCTATGTCCCTATAACCTCTTGTTCCCCCGATTTCGGTCGACACTTCATGAAGAGAACACAAGAGAAGCATTTCTTCCTTAACGATGTTAAGGGCTCATCCTGAGAAATATTACTCACCAGCTGCAGCATAATACTGTGACGATTTGCGGTCGACTAGAAGTACTATATATGTGCTAATATAATCCTCTGGTGTCATTTCACAATGTAAATATGTTTTAATCGTCGAAATTTGACGTATTTCAAAATCGACAGAATTGATGACAGAGCCGTAACATTACAGGTGTTATCGGCGGACCAATTTCTCGTCATTGGGAATTTTGGTTGATTTGTATGTTTTCGAGATTTTTTTCATTGCATAAAAATTAGTTGGTCTGAATAAGTGAGTTTTACTTTACCTACCCATACTCATGTGAAAGTGTAGTTCATCTTTATCTGTCCTGTACGACTGTATTTTATCAGGTATTTCTTGCACATTTCATACTTCGCGGAGAACTACGTCGCCAACTTTGTGTGCTTGTTTAGTATTTGAATATGGAAATTTGACATCGTAGCGTTCCAAAACTTGTACCAGAAAATAGCGTAGATTATGTGTGGAGAAGAATATGACATTGTCATATAGAAGTTTTCTAGTTTAGGCCGCTTTTTCTGATACTTTTCGTGGCTTGTAAAGCTAATCAGCTGATGCAACGCAGGTTTTGAAATCGTTCAGTGTTCAGCCAATCAAAATCTCCGTGGATGCCCACGTGATGTAAAGAGGTTTGTGGCGGTCTATATGATCTTACATGACGGTAGGTACTTCGCATTCTGCCCCTTGTCGTTGATGAGTGAGTGAGTGAATAGGGTTTAACGTCGCTTTCAACATTTTTTCAGCTATATCACGACGGGGAAGGGAAGGGGGGGAGCGGGAGGGGCAGGGGTACCTACTTGTAACAGAGCAGATCTAATGCTGCCATTTTATAGTGCTGTCCCACTGAAATATCATGCCGTAGGCAGACATGTCACCCCACTCAGTCACATTATACTGACACCGAGCGAACCAGTCCTTGTTCTACCCTCTTAATGCTGAGCGTAAGCGAGGGAGCAACAAGTTCCATTTTTCAAGTCTTAGGTATGACCCGGCCTGGGATCGAACCCAGTACCTACCGCTTACGAGGCCGACGCTCTAACCATTAGACCACCGCAGCGCGGTCTTTGTCGTTGATGAGGTAACATCACACCTTCACTATGGGAGATGATTGATATACCAATATATGGGAGATGTCTTAGGGAAAATTCTTATCTTTATTATGAAACAAGGATGAATCCTTATATTCTGAAACAAGGATAAAATTCTTACATCCTGAAACAAGGATGAAATTCGTACATCCTGAAACAAGGATGAAATTCTTACATCCTGAAACAAGGATGAACTCCTTATATCCTGAAATAGGGATGAAATAGGGATGAATAGGACCAATCCTCATCCTGAAATAATGATCAATCCTCATCCTGAAACAAGGATCAATTCTCATCCTGAAATAAGGATCAATCCTCATCCTGAAATAAGGATCAATTCTCATCTTGAAATAAGGATCATTTCCAAATTTGTGCTTACAGGATGATTTCACTCTTTCATTTTGGGATTTCAAGCCAAATTTATACCGTTTATAGATTAAACAACAGTTTAGACTGGTTAATTTACATTTTGGAGACGATTATATACCCGAGAGCCAAGATTTTGAATTTAGATGTCAAAGTTCACTGTGATTTCTAAATGTCATGAATAGGATATGTATGGGAGATGGTTAGTTATTTCCTATATATATTTAAGGATATAGAATTCCTAACAATACAGAATGTTGTATATCCCACTTGAGTCTGGTATTTCCTGCAATGTACACATAGATGATACCAGAAGTGGATGAACTAGAAGTATGCAAGGATCACTTAGACTATGTAGACGGCAATGGCATCAGTAAGACAATTAATAATGTGTATATACTGTAAATAATATATCGTATCTGTTCACAAATAATAAATTTTATTGTTGTTAAAATCGGTGTTTTTATTTGGTAATTCGTGTTGAGCTGAAGAAAGGAAGCGTATTTCCATTAAACGAGTGAGATGAACGATAACCGGATCCCCTGCACAATACGACATCCTCCTGGTCTGGCGATAACGGGTATTTCGTTATCCTTGCTTGATATCCTGCTCCCATGTATGCTGGATATCCTGCAAATTCGGATCCTACGAAATGAGATGTTAACCTGCGTAATATCCTGCAGTATCCCGAGAGTATCCTGTGAGGGAATATCCATGGACCCTATGCATGCCGTCATCTTACATGGACCCAAGCCCTCCTATACATTATCCTATGGTATTCCATGCTCCATCCCTGGTGTTTTACTTGAGAAATATTCTGCATGCAAATACCTGTGATATCCTGCGGATATCCTGAGGGTTGCTGAAGATATCTTTTATTGATATTGGAGGCACTAAAAGAAAGCTGTGTTTCAGATTATCTGTTTACGATAATTGATATCGTCGGGCGAGAACCTGGAGTGGTTTGGAGAAGATAAATACCCAGTACTGGCTCTTAATACCCAGAGTATTCAGTAATCCAGGCGGATCCATAACGGTACGCCTCCAGAATCATTGACCAAGCTACTAGGGAGAAGTGTATTGAGAAGACATTAAAGTTAAGGGTTGTGACACCTTACGTCACTGGTGGCAGCAAAAATCGTATTATTTGATTGATTAGTCCCATGACCTAAGATACCAGAAAGTGTTAACATTTGGTAACTAATCGAAAACCAACCACCAGAAAGAAGTAAAAACCGTTACAATTACAAGCGTCTAGTCCGTCATTCATAATCCAGCCGTCGTCCATTAGAGAATATCCGCGTCCATAATCCAAAGACCTATTTCATATTCCATATAACAGTATTAGCACCAAATTCAGAAAAGACAATCATAGTATACATAAACATAAGCTTGTTTCCTGCAAGAGAGAAGCGGTCAACAGTTTTCAGTGATGCCGGCAAGACATTATGATGTTCCAAAAATATCAAATCCGTATCGCTGATCAGTATTCTTAATCCATAGATCAGTATTCTTAATCCATAATACAAACCAGTAATATTAAGGATTTAATTCGCAAGTTGGTGTCTTTTAAATCAGCAATTGCAATGGCGCAATGGGCAATTCAATCCATTGGAGGTTATAATTTGTAATCACATTTTTCTCTCTATGGCAGAATACATTGAAACAATAAACAATTCCATTACATATTTCTTCAGAGCGGCGCTTTCCACCGTCAGAATGAAACTTAAACATGTAAAGGACTTAGTTTGTCTCACATATATTGTTTTACTCTGTACGGCAGAGTGCAACGACACTATATGAACAATTTAATATCATCGTTCTTCCAAGCGGCCGTTGCGAGTGTCTCACTGAAAACCGTCTTTCTTCAGAGCGTCACTTTGCAGTGTCACAATGAACCCAATCGTGTTTACGGTGCAATTCCTCATCACAAATATTACTTATATTTCGTACGGCAGAATGCAACGGCACAATGGACTATTTAACATCATCCTTCTTCCAAGCGGCAGTTTCAAACGTCACAAGGAAAGCCGTTCTTCTTCAGAGCGTCACTTTGCAGCGTCCTAATGAACCCAATCGTGTTTACGGTGCAATTTCTCATCACAAATATTACTTATATTTCGTACGGCAGAATGCAATGGCACAATGGACAATTTAATATCATCCTTCTTCCAAGCGGCAGTTTCAAACGTCACAAGGAAAGCCGTTCTTCTTCAGAGCGTCACTTTGCAGCGTCCCAATGAACACAGTCGTGCTCAAGGGTTAACTTAATTCTCATCACAAATATTACTTATTGTTTGTACGGCAGTACGCAGCGGTACAAAGAGACCATCTTTCTTGAGAGCGGCACTATGCAGCGTCCCAATGAACACAGTCGTGTTTAAGGGTTAATTTCTCATCACAAATATTACTTATTGTTTGTACGGCAGTACGCAGCGGCACAATGGGACCATCTTTCTTGAGAGAATTGAATTGAATTGAATTTATTCACCAAACAAAATACAGCAGACAATATGAAACTGTTAACAGCAATAATACAATAGCCGCATATGTGGCGGGAATAAAACCCCAGAGGGCTTGCTCTATCCCAAGGAAAAATTAGAGTTTGACAATTCAGCAGCGAGAGTGTTAGATTGAGAAATTTGAAGAATGGTGAATACTGTTATATTTTAAGAGATTAAATTAAAATTAAAAAGCCCTATTGTATACTAAGAAACTCTATCGTCTTGTTTTCTGTCGAGAAATAAGTAAATACATGAGAACATATACTACGATATTATAGTATTAGATATTAGCAAAATATTCGAATAACTACATGAATGATAGAAATAGATGGAAATAATTATGCATGCATACACTGGCAGAAGACACAGGTCTAAGAAATAATAATAATAAGCCGAGTAGATTAACATCTCAGCGGATATAAGATTTGAGTTGAGCTATTGATTATACATAAAACAAGTTATATATGTATTATGTAATAATTAACTAGCGGTGACTGTTTGATCCAATGTCAAGCACACAACAAGACAGCTTTGAGGCGAGATTTAAATAAAGGCTTTGAGGCACATGACTTCAGACTGGCGGGGAGTGAGTTCCATATCCGTGGTCCTTTTATTTTGGTGGAGTATGAAAGCTGTGAATTGTAATATGGTCTATATAAATTAAGATTTGCCAGCCTGGTAGGATAATTGTGTATCGCTGATAACTTATTAAAGTAATTTTGCAAGATGTGAGGAAGAAAGACAGAGTGATAAAAAAATTTGTGTGTGAATAATAGGACCAGGTAATCATTTACTTTGTGCAATGGCAGAATGTTCAGTTCTGAGAAGAGGTGACTGGTATGTGCATATCTGTTACTAGAGGTTATAATGCGGATAAGCCGTTTTTGCAAGATAATTAGTGGCTGGAGGTGTGTTGGGTAGGTGTTGGCCCATACCATACTGCAGTAGGAAATATACGAGTAGAATAAGGCATAATACAGTATAATTAGGGTCTTCCTGTTAATATTATATTTCTAGACAGTTTTGAGCACAATGATTCAATATGCGATTTCCAAGTTAGCTTAGTAGTATACAAAGCGTGATCTGAGTCACATTGACCTCAGAAATTTGCATAATTTGTGGCGGTCACATGGCGGAGAGAGAGGTCAAGTGAACTATAGTTCCGGCAGGATGATCAAAAGCTACCTCTAACACAGGAGAGTTCCAATTGCTGCAGGGGATGTATTCAGGATGTATTCACCCGCGGTGATGCGGTCTGGCCGCGGTTTTGTCGGTGATTCGATCTCGGGAAAAAGCTTCCGCGGAGAAAAAGTAGTCCCTAGATAAAATGGTCCGATTGGGTCGAGTGAGGTATCAAAGTGAAGCTTATGTGAAGGGGCATCTAATGGGCTGGGTGTGGGGTTGAACTATCGGCATTCTGCGCATGCGCGGTGGCCGAAGGGTATGAAAATAGACGTTTTGGAGCCAGGGGAGCCCCTAATGGTCCAATGGGGTCGAGTGAGGTATCAAAGTGAAGCTTATGTGAAGGGGCATCTGATGGGCTGGGTATGGGGTTGAACTATCAGCATTCTGCGCATGCGCGGTGGCCCAAGGGTATGGAAATAGACGTGTTGGGAGCTAGGGGAGTTACTCATGGTCCGATGGGGTCGAGTGAGGTATCAAAGTGAAGCTTATGTGAAGGGGCATCTGACTGGACTAGCGGTTCGGGCGTTGTCACCATTCTGCGCATGCGCATAGACGTTTTGGGATGTAGGGGAGCCCCTAATGGTCCAATGGGGTCGAGTGAGGTATCAAAGTGAAGCCTAGGTGAAGGGGCATCTGATGGGTTGGGTGTGCGGTAGGAATATCATTCTGCGCATGCGCAGATGCAATGCGGAGCTCTCGTCCAATCAGAAGCGAGTATTTCAAATCCGCCACGGAGTTCTCGTTCAATCAGAAGCGAGTATTTTGACCCGGTGCATTATGGGACATATCCAAGATGGCGGCACGTATGTTCAAGATGGCGGCACATCCGGTGTCGAAAACTGGCCATTTTATCGGGATGTGGTCATCTAGTGTCGAAAACTGGACCTTGCATGGGTCCCGCTAGACGTTTTGGAGCTAGGGGAGCCACGAATGGTCCAATGGGGTCGAGTGAGGTATCAAAGTGAAGCATTCGTGAAGGGGCATCTGATGGGCTGGGTGTGGGGTTGAACTATCGGCATTCTGCGCATGCGCAGTCTGGCCGTAGTATAGAAATAGACGTGTTGGGGTGTAGGTGGGCCCCTAGTGGGTCGATGGGATCGAGTGAGGTATCCATGTGAGGCCTAGGTGAGGGAGTTACACTAGGGTGTCGTTTCCATTCTGCTGCGCAGGTCACGTGGGGGGTTGACACGTCCGTATGTTCAACCTCCGGGTTTTGTTTTTCCCGGCGCGGCCCGCCCCGGCCCCCAAGCGCGAGCGGCGCACGCGCGCGCGGGTTCTCCGGCCACAGCGCGCGCGAGTTCTCCGGAAGTGCGCGTCATCACCGGCAGTGCGCGCGCGGACGCATGTCAGGTCAAATGGTCACATCCAGGTCAAACGGTCCAATGTCCAATGAGACAATGTTGCGGCATCGCTATAGTCAGAGCTTGAGCACAAAAAAGGGGATTCTAGATGAACCTGGGAAAGATGGGCAGTTCCATTTGGACCAATCAGCGGTCGAGAAAAAGAGCCAATCAGCGGTCGAGAAAAAGAACCAATTGGCGGTCGAACAATCAGCCAATCGAATTGGGGTACTCACGGTGTGCTTTCGCTGACGTCCGCTCCTACATCCGGGTTCTTGTACACCCGGGTAATGTTTTCTGGACATGGATGGGTTAGCTTTGGCTCCATTCTAGGCCACTGATTGGCTAATACGGTGTTAATCTATACGTGTTGGACGAGTCTTCACTCACCGTATACACGCACTTTAATGAAATGCCCGCTCCAAACCTAGACCAAAAACACGTACTTGGTCTGTGGGCTGATTTCATTGGCTCTCTATTTTACTATAGTGCTCTTGCATTCTAACCTTGATGGGTTACCTAGAACTTATAGTCATCAACATAATCTATACGTGTTGGACGAGTCTTCACTCACCGTATACACGCACCTCAATGAAATGCCCGCTCCAAACCTAGACCAAAAACACGTACTTGGTCTGTGGGCTGATTTCATTGGCTCTCTATTTTTACTATAGTGCTCTTGCATTCTAACCTTGATGGGTTACATTTTGGCCCCATCCTACACCACTGATTTCAGTTTCACTGAATCTCCACATTGGGCATTGATGCATTATGAATAAAACACACAAGACAGGGTTTTTTGGTGAGATCTCATTTTTTTTTATTCAGTGAACAACAACAACGTGAGAACAACCACGTGAAAACTGAAGCCCAGAACAAGGGGCTTGTACATTGAAAGAACTGAAGCCCAGAACAGGGGGCTTGTACATTGAAAGAACTGAAGCCCAGAACAGGGGGCTTGTAAACTTAAGCCCAGAACAGGGGGCTTGTACATTGAAAGAACTTGGCTTCCGTGAACGCTCTTAAAAAAGTAGCATGGAAAATGATGGGCGGCTCCAGTCATAGACGAGTACATCGCGGTCCTCGGCCTTGGGGTACTTTCGTCAACATCTTGTACGATGGTAGATATGTGTCTCCTGGGCATCGATGGTACAGGTAAACAAGCAATATTGTCCGCACACGCCACTGACGGCCGGGTAACGCCGGATCGTTCCAACACCACGTCTCTGTGCCTTGATCCAGTTCGTTAAATCGGGAATGAGGGGGCGGCAGGCCGTACGGGTCAAAGTATTCGCCCTGCTGTTCTGTCAAGTACACGGCCACCCAGTGCTCCACCGGGGCCTAACCCATCGGGTCCGTGTTGAGAACGTAAGCAGCAGGATACATACGGTCTAATGGGAACACATCTCGGGCGAACACCCTTGAAAGACCATACGTGTCTCTGGGTCATTCTCCAGCACGGTGGTTATCTGGTCTGTATCCATGTTAGGTGGAGAAGTCACACAGGACGTTGCGCGCCTCGTCCACTTGAATGATGTTGTCAAACTCGGCGTAGCAGATCACATTGACGGTGGTCGCCAGGGCTCGTGCAAAGTGGATTTCCAACCGTAAGTTGCCTTGCTTGGCCAGGGCCAGCTGGTGGTCGTTCTCTAAGGTGGGGGTCAGATCGAAACAGAACAACGTGTATCCGTTCACGTAGTCCTCCTGACTGATCATATTCCCTTCGTCCTGGTTTATTTGACCGGTGGCTGTAAACAGGCTCTGATAGGCTCGAATGAAATTCCTCCGCCCAAAGTTCGGTGTTAAGGCCGTGGCTGGCACCTGTTGTCCATCCACATGCAGGGCCACAAAATTGATGCCGAAATGTTGAAAGTCAAACGGGTTCTCTGGGTAGGCTCCGCTGAAACTGGTATTTTCCACACAGGCCAGGATCAATCGTTTGGGTGGTTCCCCCAGGAACAGGTTTTCTTTGTTGGCGCTCATATTTCCAGCAGGCACAGAGAACACTTTGGTTTGTACACGTCGGATAGGGTACTGGGCTGGTTTTGTTTCCAAGGCTTTCATGTGCCCCAATTGAACGGCTGGATTCGGTTTCACTTTTCGGACATACAGGACTGCGTCTTGGATGACAATCTTATAGTCCGCCGCATGCCCCTCTACGTTAGTGGCCATCAAGGCGAAGGTCGGAGGCGCCCGTATCAGTCGGATTTTGATGGGGATCTTGTTCAAGAGGTACCGGCCTTGCATGAACATGTCTGCGTGCAGTCGACCCATCATATTCACCGAGGCACTGTTCGCAGTGAAAGCCTTCCGTTTGTTATATCCCCCATTGTCCACCGTGTCCATGTGCTCGGGCGTGTCCTTGTAGAATAAAGCGGTTGTCAGCTGAGATGTTTTAGCCTCTCGGCCATACGACAACAGTGTCTCGATGTAGGCTCGATAGGGGTACGTGTTGGTCGAGTCACTGATGAGTTTGTCGCTGAGAAAATATCCACCTGTTGAAACATCGAGTGCAGCCAGAGATTCGTCGGGCCCACCGTTGCAGCTTGGACGATTCTGGTGCCATCCCCACTGACCACCTTGGCTTTCACATACAAGTATGTATAGGCTAAATCCACATAGGCCGTATCCGCATTACTGATGGTGAACTCGATGGGCCCGGTTTCGTTGATGCTGGAGAGCGGGAGATGCTCCACCCATAATCCTTGTTCGACACTGGTCTGTGTGTGCGGCACGGTCCACAAATCAAATTCACTGTTGGTGGAGGGGCAGGACTCGGCGTGGATCAAGGACATGTTTTAAGAAAAGATATCCTTTGTCTTCTTCGATGTGCGTCGTCGAAGGGTCGGTCGTCGACTGGTGCGTGGTCTCGGTGGGGCAGCTCTTTTATTCCCTACGGTGCGTTGTGCTTTGGCCACCAAGACGCCTCCCGCTTCTTTGGCCCGCCGTTTCAAGGCTTCTTTGGGTGCCGTACTCCCCAAGACATCACCGGCCACTTGCAGTCCACTGCGTACCGCTTGTTTGCCGATTGCTTTCACCCCACGCGTCACCAAGGGCAGGAACGTTTTGACGATGCTGCCGAGTATGTTCCCCAGTCCATGTCCTCGTTGCATGCGTGCACCGCTAAAGACCGGAAAGCCACCCCCGGCCTGTTGGGCATAATAGTCGGCATAGCTGCGTGCATCGCACTCGTAAGGTACTTTCATTATGCAAAGTGGGGAGCACGCGCTTGTCGAAAATGAAGTGTCAGCACCACTTTTCCTCGTTCGAATGCCACCGGTCGTCCCGTGTCATCTCTTATATCCACCGTGATCGTGTTGATGTCAGTTTGTCGTACGGGCAAGTAGAGCATGTGGGTGAACCTGTGGGTGACTTGACCTCCATACCTCTTTTTAATGGGGACCACCCGTAACAGAGGTGTGTTGATATCGCCCACGATGTGGCTGTCCACCACGTCCGAGTAGACGTAGAGTCCGTACATACCCGACTTCATATCCATCGGCATCTCGCCATGGTGTTCGGCGGGACCAGCGAACGTCTTTAGATCGAACCCCAGCATTTGCTGTAGGATAGGACTCAGTACGACACTCGCCTTGCCGGTGGCGATAAGCTCTGGCTTGTCGTTGTGTGCGTTGTAATCGAAGTCCACGTGATTCTTGAAGGGATAGGCTTTGATGGGTTTTGAAGTATTCGTCACCTCCCGTAGAGCCTTATAATGCAACAGTCTTGACAGCCCACCCATGGACTCTTTGGGGGTATCGTATTGGCCTTCGGGCAGGGTGAGTCGGGTGTTTTTGCCTTCGTAGGTCACCTCGTACCACACTTCATTGGCTCGCACGTTGTACCATGAGTAAGGGTATTGGATATCCACCAGTCCACATTCCCACCGGCCAGGTAAATGCAACGGTTGTGGTAATTGAGTCACATACTTGGCCACGGTGTTGTCAGGAAACACATCCAGCGAACTGTTACTGGGTAGGGTGAGGTAAAACATGGCAACTGAGCTGTCCTGCTGCTGCTGTTGGTTTTAATAGGTGTTCCAGGCCTTGGGCGGTTGTGTCCGGCGTCGTGTTCGTCGCGTTGACTTGCTACGTGTCACGGTTCTGGAGATGTGGGGTGTCCTGATCGAGGGTGGCTTTTTAAAGGTTTGAAAAGAAGGTGCCCGTTGTGATGGTGGTGGAGTTTTGGGGGGTGACTCCGGTTCCCAGTCGGCTTCCCAAGAAGGTAGTGGGCCATTCGGCGATTGCTGGGTTCGTTGCATAAAGGCCCAGCGCTGGGGGTTCCCCACCAATTCCTGTGGTACATGCATGTCTTTCAAGCCTTGAGCGAAGACATCCCATCCTCGAGGATCCGTGTGCGATCTGCGTTGACGCATCAGATCATTCACTAAATCCGTCATGTGGGTCCCCGGGACCACCTGATTCTGTACCAGGAGTTCGCCTTTATCATTCCAAGTCATGTTAGGATTCTGTTTCATCCGTTGTAATACCAGGCCAGCTTGTTTCTTGAACGAGGCAGGTACACTCTTCAGCACTTTCGTCTTCCACCCACTGTGGGGCTGTGGGTGCTACCCCTGCTAATGGCGGCTGTTGGAGCGGTGCTGGGGTCGGCGGT